>CM038671.1:814843320-815105820 GCA_021605145.1 Aegilops bicornis
CATTAAAAATCTTGAAGCAAGTACGGTTGTAAGTTTCATCAGGGAATGTATATTCAGATATGGTGTTCCGCACAGCATCATCACGGATAACGGATCAAACTTCGACTTTGATGAATTCAGAGCCTTTTGTGCTTCCCAAGGCACGATGGTCGATTACGCTTCGGTCGCCCATCCTCAGTCGAATGGGCAGGCTGAGCGAGCAAATGGATTGATTCTCAAAGGACTGAAACCCCAGTTGATGCGTGATCTCAAGCATGTAGCAGGGGCTTGGGTCGATGAACTCCCATCAGTAATTTGGGGATTGAGGACAACTCCTAATCGGTCGACTGGATGGACTCCATTCTTCTTAGTCTACGGAGCCGAAGCCGTACTCCCGAGTGATTTGCTCCACAACGCGCCCCGAGTCGAACTCTTCTCAGAAGAGGAAGCAGAGCAGGCTCGACAAGATGCAATCGATTTCCTGGAAGAGGAAAGAGAGATGGCCTTGATCCGGTCGACCATTTATCAGCAAGACATGCGTCGATTCCATGCCAGAAATGTAAGGGTTCGGGCATTTCAGGAAGGAGACCTATTTTGAGCCTTTCAAACTAACTTATCACTTTTTTAATGCTTTGAGGAAGATGAGACTCTACAGGTGGAGCTATGAAGTTATTTCGGTACTGCTTCATATTTGGTAAGTAAATCAGTAATTATATAATTTCATCCAATTGTTATGTCTCACCCTTCAATTTTTCGGTAGCACGATATATGATAAAAGATATCTTAGTACCTCCGTCTTGAAATATACGATATTGGCTAACAAACTAGCTTACAAAAACGTCTTATATTTTAAGACAAAGGTGGTATTTATATTCGTTATGTTTTTTTAGTGTTATATATTTTTGTTGTAAGATAGTGTAAATTAGACTTTAAACTTCACTATTTTATCGAATTATCACAACAAGTGAACCCAATGGCAAAATTTTCTGGCTCTGCCCCTGGCTCGATTAGTTGGAGGGGCTCAGGGCGAAAGCCTTGGTTTTATGAGGGTCGAAGGATACTGACGACGATGGCGTTGTTGTGCCCTCCTCTTTGGAGTTGTTGCCAACGAATTCCTCTTTTTCACTAGACCGTGGCCTAATGGTTCCAAGGGTTGCCATGGGAGCTGTTGGTTTGGACGGTCTTCTCCCGAGGTCTTGTGGGGCTGTTGTGGGTCACTTTGGGCGGAATCTTAAGTCTTTGACAAGGGTCGATGCTGGCAGTGATGGCGCCCATGGGCGTCGTTTTATCTTTGTTGAAGGCGTCTCCGAAGAGCTCGTCCACCCATCTCTGGGTTGTGGGCAAGATGGTGGTGGACTTTGAGTTGGCCGGTATCGGCATTGTTGGATTTTTTGTATCCTTTTCTTTTTGGGGGTTATTGCATGATTGTCCCTTTCAATCGTGTGGTTTTTAAACCTAGTTTTCCTAAAAACAAGTCATTTTGTATTTGGTTTTCTCTATTTTGAATCCAGCAGAGCTCCTGACTTTCTCCTAAAAATACATTCGGTACTTGGACAACTTGATTTTTTTTCCAAATTTTCAAAGGGCCACCTCATAAGAGAGTTTCATCATGTTGGTGGTCCAAAGGAGAGAACCACAAGTATGACACAAAACTTAAATGTTTCATCATGTTGGTGGCTGGAAACTTTTAAGGCCTGTAGCAATGCATTCTTACGGATGTCTTGTGGGACATGTGCACAGCTGTATTCCATATATGTGGTTCCCTTGACCCTCGCGGGTATCTTGCTATTAGTGTTCATAATTTTAAATATTCTGATTAATCGGCAGGAGATAAACGCTCAAAGCTAAGCCAAACTTTAGACTTAAATTTCTGAATCTTCCAAACTAAGATTGTGCAAACTTTGGAATTACTTTTCAACCTTTTCTCAAGACACATCGCTAACTGAGCTCATCAAATGGTTAAAGCAGTAGCAGTGACGACTACAAAGAGGACGGTGCTGGCGGCACATGGTTGACTTGCCTAGGAACAAAAAGGGATACTTAGGGAGGATGAAAAAATAATGGCGTGACAAATAAGGAGAATGAATTTTACCACTTTGGGTGTCGAAAGGCATGTCAAGAAAACATTAGCCACTCTCCCTTTTTCAATTAGGCATGAGCACCAGTGTTATAAAATTTAGAGCACGTTAGAGACTACGGCGGACACAAACAGTGGGTACCAAATTATTTGTCATGGCCAGAAAGGGTAGCAATGTAACGAGGATAGAAGGGGATAAGCAGGGAGGAGAAATAAATCCCGGAAAAAGAAAACTAGAAGAGGGAATGGAGAGTATGGAGGTAGGCATGGGAAGAAACAGCGCTGTCTCTTCTTCTGTAGATAAGATAGTCCAAAATTCGGATCAAAGTCAATAAGGCCCTATTTGTTTGGTCTTTTGCTTTTACTTTTATGACCTTTTGACTTTGATAGAGAAACCAAAAAGCTCCTAAATAGGTCATATAGCAATATTGATTCATAAGTCAAAAAGCCGAGGCAAAAAGCCCTTACTTAGGAGCTTTTGTGGCTTTTTTGCCAAATTGGAAAAGCTGTAAAAGCAGAAGGAAAAGCCCAAACAAACAGAGCGTAAGTGCCTTGTAATTTTTTACATGTATATGGTGAACGGGACGCGTTTGCCATCCATGCAAATTTTACCCATTTGACCCTTGATGCTGCCCTAGAGATTTTTTTAACCTAAACACGCTCACTTTATTAATCAATGATAAGTTGCATCGAAATACAATTGATGTTTGTCTTGTAGATGGTTCGCCATGGCCGATAATGTGGTGGATGATTTGACACAGAAAATTTTAAAAAATATCCAAAGTACCCCCAGGCTTTGGACATCGTTTTCTGTGCCAAATTTCTCTATAGCTGCCCTGGCCCAAGTTTGAGTTGGTAAGTAAAATGGGCCTTGATCTGGCTAAGAACATTGTTATTCACATGCAGACATTGCGGAAGGGCATTCCCTAAATGATGCCCGTTGCGCCCGTTACAGGCATGGGAGCAAACGGGCGCACACCCCCGCGTCGTACTGGGCCGGCCCATTACGTGTTTTACTTTTTTGTCTTAATCCGCAAAAAAGTGCGGTAACAGGATTCGAACCACCTACCTCCGCGTCAAGGACAGCTAGTTAACCACGCGACCGCACGGCAGGATATGGTTACGCTTTAGTTTTTTCATCTAGTATTCGTTCTTCTTTCTTTTTCCTTTTTTTGTTTTCCTTTTTAAATTACGCGACCACGTGCTTTTCTTTTTTATTCTTTTCTGTTGTACTTTCTTTTTGCCTTTTCTTTTTATTTTTCCTTTTTCTGTCTTTTTTCAAAATCTGAACTTTTTTCGATTTTATTAACTTTCTTTCAAATTCAATGAAATTTTCTTCAAAATCGATGAACTTTTTTCATATTCGGTGAACTTTTTGCAAAATCGATGAACTTTTCTCACCAAATTCCATGAACTTTTTCCAAAATCGATGAACCTTTTTTCAAATTCAATTAACTTTTTTTGAAAACCAGTGAATTCTTTTAAATTTGATGAACTATTTTCAAATTGGATTAACTATTTTCAATATCCAAAATATGTTCAGATTTTTCGAAATTCGTTTGACTTTTCAGAAAATGTTTTTTGAAATTCCAAATTTTGTTCACGTTTCAAAAATAGTTCTGAATTCCAAATTTTTGTTAACCGTATTGAAGAAAAAATTTCACCATACATTGGAAAAATGTTCAGTGTGTATAAAAAAATGTTCATCATGTATAGAAATATTGTTCTGCATGCATTCAAAAGGAGTTCATCTTATTTTTTAAAAAAGTTCTATGTGTATTTGAATATTGTTCACCATACATTGAAAAAAATTTCAGTGTGTATAAAAAATGTTCATCGTGTAGAGAAATTTTGTTCAGCATGTATTCAAAAAAAGTTCAGTGTATTTTAAAAAATGTTCAGTGTTTCTTTGAATGATGTTCACCCTGTACTAAGAAAATGTTCAATGTGTATTCTAAACTCGCTTTCTAAAAATTGTTCACAGTACAAAAAAGTATTCAAATTTGGAACTTTGTTCAGTTTTTGAAACATAGTTCACGTTTAAAATAAAAGGAATATTCAAAACTTGCGTACGATTTTCGAAACATTTGTTCGCATATTTAAGATTTTCATTCTTTCAAAACCGATTTTTCTTTATTGATGAACTTTTTTTCAAATTCGTGCACTTTTTTATAAGTTCCTGGACTTTCTTTCAAATTTTATGAAAATTCTTGAATTCACGAAAGTTTTCGTTTCTTGGTTTTTTTTGTCAAAAGTCAATACTTAACCGATCCAGGGAACGAAGTAGGCGATCGAGGGAGAATGAACGAGGAGGGAGCGAGGGGAGCGAACGAGCAGAAGTGGAACAAGCGAACGAGGCAAGCTGGGCCGGCCGAGTTCGCGGGCGTGTGGGTGCCAGAACGGGAACCGGCGCTCAAGGCGCCCGTTAGGAGGACCCTTGCGGAAATGTGGGGGCACTCTGGTCCTGGTGCCAGCTTTTTATTTTGGCTTTTGATTTTTAAAGTTTTATATCTTTTAAACAAAAATTTTAAATTAATTCTATTTTTATATTCATTTTTTCGCGAACAGTGCTTTCAAATAAGATCCATCTTGAATATATTTTGACGACTTTTGGAAAAGAATGTTAAGTTTTAGTGTTTCAAATTAGTACGAGCGAACAATAAAAATCAATTATTTTGTGTGTACGATCGATAGAAAAAATTGCTTAAAATTATATCTCTGAAACTTGTTGAAACTGGGCACTTTTTGGATGCAAAAACAGTAAGTTTCATGTTGAAACTTAAGGCTTTTCGAGAGATTTTCCTTTTTACTGCGCGCTCGTGTGGGATTCATCTATTTTACGAATCGCAACGCAAATCAAGCGCACGGCGGGGCTTGGCAGGTGAGTGCACCTGCACTTACATGCCCCTGTGAATTTCCGCAGATATTCCAGTAAGTTGAGGGTTCTAAACTTCTGAGACACTGATAAGGATACAGACCTGGGGTAGGGTTATAGGCCTGACCTATACCTCCTACCCAAGGTCACTACCCTAGAAGATAAGAATTCCAAGAGGCAGCAAGAGACCCCCAGTCGAAGATGTCGAGTGCAATCCACTCGACAGTCATGTCACTCGGGAGTCCTCCTACCTACTGTCACTCAACCATCCAGAGAATCACTCGACCTATCGAAGACTAGGAGTCACTCAGCATTACAACGGGCAGGCATTCACTCCGTAGTCTTTAAGGTCATTAACATCACTTAAGACTGGCGTTACCAGTAACGCCCTCACTTTATGTACATTAGGTCCCTTGTAATGGAGGGAGGTCGGGGTCTTGGCGTACTCTATGTAAGCCACCCCCTCCTCTGGCACAAGGGTTCGCACCCCCTGTAACATCACACGCATAAATCCAATTGATCGCCTCCGGGCACCGAGACGTAGGTCTATTACTTCCACCGTGAAGGGCCTGAACTCGTAAACCTCGTGTGTACACCTTCACCACAGCTGAGATCTTGCCTCTCCATACCTACCCCCCTTTCTACTGTCAGTCTTAGAACCACGACAGTTGGCGCCCACCATGGGGCAGGTGTCTTAGCGACTTGTTGGTGAAGTTGCAAGTTTTCCGATCATCATCATTATTGTTTCCGGCGGATTGGCTGAGGGCACGAGATCCGTCCCATGCGCTCGTTTAAATGCGCCCGGCGACTCCGCGTGGCCTCAGGAAGCTTCCTTGACATTGAGGCGCTCCCCGTCCAAGGGGCGACGCACTTTCGCGCGTGTGTTCACGGCGTCCTTCTCCGGCAGCCGTCGACCCAGTATCGGTCGGCTCCGATGGTGTCTTCCCTCCCCACTGTTCGTCGCCGCAAGCGATTCGGTCGGTCGCGGCTTCAGTGGTGGGTGAAACACGTGGTGGCTCGATGTTTGGCCACCCATCAAGTCGCGGCAATCGAGCCCGACGAAACTCTCCACGGCCTGTTCGATCTGTCAACTGGCTCCGCGGAGACCGCATCCGAGTGCGATAGCAGCAACCCTGTGGCTGAAGTCTTTATGGTCGATGGACCGCGTGGTCCGCCTGGTTTCCGTCATGAAGACGGCGAAGATGGTGGCGGCGATCCGTCGCGTGTCCATGAGGAATACCATCCCGAACCCCTTTCTTCGTAGCAGAGGGAAGAACTTCGTCGCCGCAACATGCATGCACTCCACACGCCCATCGTTGGAGAAACCCCCGAGGCTCGAGCCTTGAAAGAGGTGCTCACAGCTAATTTGGCTGAGCGCACTCGACTTGAGAACCTTCAGCGCGCTCTCGACGAGCGTGCTTGGGAGCGGGTCCCTGAGTCCAGTTGAGGGCAGCTTTTCCCGCCTCCGCCTAAGGTATACCGTACTCCGATTCAGAATCTCACAGTTGCGGCCCGAATAGCAGAGTCGATCCAACCTTCCCAGTCGGAGGCTGGCAGAGGGGTGATGCAGATCCGGTCCTTGCTCCGGGCAGCGGAGAAGCGAAACACAGCTGTGTCTCAGTCGCGGAATAGGATTCACAACAGATCCGTAGTAGCGGATACAGTTCAGTCGGCCCACAGCCCAAGATCGCCCCTGCGGCGTGAAGGCCGTGGACAGTATGATCATCGGCTCGACCACGACAACCATCGTCGAGTGCCCACGCCTCCTCCGAGGAGTGTGTCATATGTGCCTCGGCATAACGATGATAGACGTCGTCACAGTGGCGAGCGCAGAGCACCAGTCGACCCAAGAGAGCCAGGCTTCGATGCGAGATCCATCCTCGTTCAAGGCCTAGTCGACCGGAACAGAGCGCATAGAGAAGACCCTGGCAGAGATCGTCCAAGTGGCAGCAGAGTGCATGTTTCCGGTCCAGAGTGTTTCAGCAGAGCCATCAGGGCGGTAGTGATTCCTCCCAACTTCAGGTTGGTGACCGGAGTCAGTAAGTTCACTGGAGAATCCAAGCCTGAAACCTGGCTTGAGGATTACCGAGTGGCTGTGCAGATTGGTGGTGGAAATGATCAAGTAGCGATGAAACATCTTCCTCTGATGTTGGAAGGGTTGGCCCGAGCGTGGTTGACTCAGTTAGCTCCAGGCAGTATATACAGTTGGGAAGAGCTAGCTCGAGTGTTTGTCAGAACTTTTGAGGGCACTTGCAAGCGACCAGCAGGATTGACCGAGTTGCAGCATTGTGTGCAGAAGCCGAGTGAGACTTTGAGATATTTCATTCAGAGGTGGACCACTTTGCATCACACCGTTGAAAATGTATCAGAGCATCAAGAAGTGTGTGCCTTCAAGGAAGGCGTCAAATACTGAGAGTTGGTCCTGAAGTTCGGTCGGACTGGAGATATGACTCTGAACCGGATGATGGAAATAGCCACCCAGTACGCTAACGGAGAAGAAGAGGATCGACTCCGTAGCGGAAAGAGTAAGCCAGTCGGCCAAGAGGCCGGTGGAGGTAATTCCAGTCAGAAACAGAAGCATATGGCCGAGCCTGCAACACCCGGTGAGATTGCAGCAGTGGCTCAAGGAAAGTTTAAGGGAAAACCTAAAGGGCCCTAGCCCCCTAAGAAGGTAAAGGATCAAACATGGAATGATGTGTTGGATTTGCCATGTCACATCCACACGAAGAAGGACGAAGACGGTAATCTGATCTACCCTAACAATACCACTCGACAATGTCGACTCCTGATCCAGCAGTTCCGAGAAAAACAGCCCGGTGAGAAGGAGAAAGAGTTGGACAAAGATGAGGATGAAGAGGAAGACGACGGTTATCCCAAAGTCAATTCCACCCTTATAATTTTTGCTGATGTTGAGAGCAAGAGTCGGTTGAAAGTTATCAATGGAGAAGTGAATATGGTCGCTCCGGTGACGACGACCACATACCTGAAATGGTCTCAGACAGCCATCATATTCGACCAGTCTGACGATCCTGCTCATGTAGCCACCCCGGGAAGCAAGCATTGGTGGTCGACCCCGTAGTCGGAGGCACTAGACTGACTAAAGTGCTGATGGACGGTGGTAGCGGTCTGAATATCCTTTATGCTGAAACCTTGAAGGGGATGGGCCTTCCAATGTCCAAACTTAGCGAGAGCAATATGAGATTCCATAGTGTTACCCTGGAAAGAAAGCCGAATCACTCGGCCAGATCGCTCTCGACGTGGTTTTCGGTCATTCCAAGCATTACCGTAAGGAAAAGTTAACATTTGAAGTCATGGATTTCCAGAGTGCTTATCATGCCATTCTGGATAGGCCTGCCTATGCACGTTTTATGGATCGACCATGTTACATGTACCTCAAGTTGAAGATGCCTGGCCCCAAAGGTGTGATCACAGTTACTGGCAATCAGCAGAAAGCAGAGGAATGCTTCCACAAAGGTTTCAAAATTGCCAATGCGCAGATGGCAGCAGTTGAACTCCAAGAGTATCAGAAGAATGCAGATCCGAGTGATATTCTCCAAGCCAAGAAGCCTGCCACGGATTCTGCATTTCAGTCGTCTGGCGAAACGAAGCCGATTCATATTCACCCGACCGATCCCAATGCCGCACCGACTCATATATCAACCACACTCGACAGCAAATAGGAAGAAGCGCTCATCCAGTTCCTCCGTGAGAACTGGGACATCTTTGCACGGAAACCCTCTGACATGCCGGGTGTACCAAGAGGACTGGCTGAGCACCGTTTGCGTGTCGACCCCAAGGTAAAACCTGTGAAAGAGCATCTTCAGCGGTCCGCCGTGCAGAAGAGGAAAGCGATTGGCGAGGAAGTGGCTCCCCTGCTAGCAGCAGAGTTCATCCGTGAGATCTACCACTCCGAGTGGCTTGCCAATGTAGTCATGATCCCTAAGAAGGACGATTCACTTCGTATGTGCATTGATTTCAAGCATATCAATCGGGCCTGCCCGAAAGATCATTTGCCTCTCCCCCGCATCGATCAGATTGTTGACTCGACTGCGGGGTGTGAGCACTTGTCTTTTTTAGATGCATATTCCGGGTATCATCAGATCCGACTTTATGGTCCCGATGAAATAAAAAACAGCCTTCATCACCCCATTCGGGTGCTTTTGCTATGTCACTATGCCGTTTGGTCTTAAAAATGCCGGAGCCACATTCATGAGAATGATTCAGAAGTGCCTGCTCACTCAAATCAGTCGGAATGTGGAAGCATACATGGATGACATTGTGGTCAAGTCTCGCAAAGATTCCGACCTATTGACTGACCTCGCAGAAACCTTTGCCAACATAAGAAGGTACGATATCAAGCTTAATCCGTCAAAGTGCACATTCGGAGTTCCAGGAGGAAAGTTACTCGGTTTCTCATTTCCGAACGAGGAATCAACGCCAATCCGGAAAAAGTTGATACCATCCTTCGAATGAAACGCCCTGTGCGGGTGCATGACGTTCAGAAGTTGACTGGTTGTTTGGCCGCCTTGAGTCGATTCATTTCTCGTCTCGGTGAAAAGGCCTTGCCCCTTTAACGATTGATGAAGAAATCTGCTAAGTTCGAGTGGACTGAGGAAGCTGATGCAGTGTTTGCAGAGCTCAAAACCCTGCTTTCCACCCAGCCGGTGCTCGCTGCGCCAATCAACAAAGAGCCTTTACTGCTTTACATTGCAGCCACTGGACAAGTTGTCAGTACAGTACTCACCGTCGAGCGAGTAGAGGAAGGAAAAGCTTACAAGGATCAGCGCCCAGTATATTATCTCTCTGAAGTTTTGACTCCATCCAAGCAACGATATCCACATTATCAGAAGCTTGTCTATGGAATATACATGACCATAAAGAAGGTTGCACATTATTTCTCTGATCACTCCATTACAGTCGTCAGCGACACACCATTATCTGAAATTCTGAATAACAGAGATGCAACTGGTCGAGTGGCAAAATGGGCGATTGAACTCCTTCCATTGGATATCAAGTTTGAGGCAAAGAAAGCTATCAAGTCCCAAGCAATCGCAGATTTCCTTGCTGAGTGGATGTGCAGCAACTGCCGACTCAAGTTCACTCGGAGCATTGGACTATGTTCTTTGATGGCTCCAAGATGCTGAATGGTTCAGGTGCTGGGGGTAGTATTGGTATCCCCCCGTGGAGACAAGCTTAGCTATGTTCTCCAGATTCATTTTGATTCCTCCAATAGTGAAGCCGAATATGAGGCACTTTTATATGGGTTGTGTCGTGGAATTGTCACGGCAGATGTCCTCATGAAAGGACTTAGTCGTAGGGCCATCGCACGGGTTAACCTAGAGGGGTTAAAGCGGACACAAGACACGGGAATTATACTGGTTCGGCCCCTTGATGAAGGTAAAAGCCTACGTCCAGTTGTGATGTGATTGATATGATTTCGGCGACTAGGGAGCAGTAGCTTGCCTTAGCCTCGAATCCTCCGTCCTTAATCCGCCGCCGAGTCGTCCCCTTATATACACGGGTTGACACCCGGCCGGTCCACAGAGTCCCGATCCGGCTCATACAAGTGTCCGGCTCGGTCTCTTCTCTCTTGTCTTACAACACAAGTTACAACACTAAGGCGGTTTACATAAATGGACCTTAAGTCGCCTCTGGGCTCCGGGCCTCCTCAGTGGGCTGGATCATGGGCCGGTAAACCGGCCCCTCGAGGCGGTTCACACTCGATGGTTGTGTCCCCAACATTAGGCCCAAGATTAACTTGAACCGGTTCAGTTCAATCTGGGGCCTAATGTTGGGGACACAACTACTGAGTGTGAACCGCCCTGGAGGGGCCGGTTTACCCTCGTCCATGATCCAGCCCCACGGTGGGCGCCAACTGTCGTGGAATTGTCACGGCAGATGTCCTCATGAAAGGACTTAGTCGTAGGGCCATCGCACGGGTTAACCTAGAGGGGTTAAAGCGGACACAAGACATGGGAATTATACTGGTTCGGCCCCTTCGATGAAGGTAAAAGCCTACGTCCAGTTGTGATGTGATTGATATGATTTCGGCGACTAGGGAGCAGTAGCTTGCCTTAGCCTCGAATCCTCTGTCCTTAATCCGCCGGGTCGTCCCTTATATACACGGGTTGACACCCGGCCGGTCCTGAAGTCCCGATCCGGCTCATACAAGTGTCCGGCTCGGTCTCTTCTCTCTTGTCTTACAACACAAGTTACAACACTAAGGCGGTTTACATAAATGGACCTTAAGTCGCCTCTGGGCTCCGGGCCTCCTCCGTGGGCCTGGATCATGGACGAGGGTAAACCGGCCCCTCCAGGGCGGTTCACACTCAGTAGTTGTGTCCCCAACAGGTTGTGTATGGTCATTTCACTCGGTGTCCGACGGCTTATGGTCTACGGCAACTCAGATTTGGTGGTTAATCAAGTGATGAAGGAATGGGATGTCAGGAGCCCGGCCATGACTTGTTATTGCAATGCAGTAAGAAAGCTGGAAAAGAAGTTTGAAGGGTTGGAGCTTCACCATATACCCCGAATGAAAAATCAAGCTGCGGATGAGTTGGCAAAGATAGGTTCAAAGAGAGAGGCCATTCCCAGCAATGTGTTTTTGTAACATATTCATTCACCTTTAGTTCAGGAAGATCCTTTCACTGAAGAGTTACCATAGCCCAAGAGCGCCACAGATCCGACTGAAGTCGAAATCGCAGCCGTGGTCGACTTAGTCATGGAGGTTTTGGTCATCACTCCCGACTGGACGGTGCCGTACGTTGCATACATTCTTAGGAAAGAACTTTCGGAGGATGAAGAAGAGGCTAGACAGATCGTCCGACGATCTAAAGCCTTTACCTTGATAGAAGGTCAGTTGTTCAGAGAAAGTGTAACTGGAGTCTGCCAGAAGTGCATCACACCAGGAGAAGGCCGAATGCTCCTCAATGTTATTCACTCGGGGACCTGTGGTCACCATGCGTCCTCTCGAACCATCGTGGACAAAGCATACTGAACCGGATTTTACTGGCCACGTGCCAATGAGATGGCAAAAGAAATAGTGGACAAGTGTGAAGGCTGTCAGTTTTACTCCAACATGTCCCATAAACCTGCGTCAGCTCTGAAGACTATTCCACTCGTCCGGCCTTTTTTCTCGTCTGGGAATTTGGACATGGTTGGACCTCCGAGGATCGGGCAGTGGATTTACCCATGTGCTTTGGTGGCGATCGACAAGTTTACCAAATGGATCGAAGCCAAGCCCATTAAAAATCTTGAAGCAAGTACGGTTGTAAGTTTCATCAGGGAATGTATATTCAGATATGGTGTTCCGCACAGCATCATCACGGGTAACGGATCAAACTTCAACTTTGATGAATTCAGAGCCTTTTGTGCTTCCCAAGGCATGAGGGTCGATTACGCTTCGGTCGCCCATCCTCAGTCGAATGGGCAGGCTGAGCGAGCAAATGGATTGATTCTCAAAGGATTGAAACCCCAGTTGATGCGTGATCTCAAGCATGCAGCAGGGGCTTGGGTCGATGAACTCCCATCAGTAATTTGGGGATTGAGGACAACTCCTAATCGGTCGACTGGATGGACTCCATTCTTCTTAGTCTACGGAGCCGAAGCCGTACTCCCGAGTGATTTGCTCCACAACGCGCCCCGAGTCGAACTCTTCTCAGAAGAGGAAGCAGAGCAGGCTCGGCAAGATGCAGTCGATTTCCTGGAAGAGGAAAGAGAGATGGCCTTGATCCGGTCGACCATTTATCAGCAAGACATGCGTCGATTCCATGCCAGAAACGTAAGGGTTCGGGCATTTCAGGAAGGAGACCTGGTTCTTCGAGTGGACCAGCAGAAACCACACAAGCTCGCTCCTGCTTGGGAAGGCCCTTTCGTCGTCACCAAAGTGCTCAACAACGAAGCATATCGTCTTTTCAACGTCGAGCACAATAAAGATGAGCCACACGCTTGGAATGCGGAACTACTCCGCCCTTTTTACTCTTAAAGTATTTAGACTGTTTAGATGTAATAAGAAGTACCTTTTTGTGTGATTATCCAAGGACATGATTTTACAGTCTTCTGAATGATTGTTGTTCATTTTTTACATGTTCTAAAATCCCCCAGTGGGTGCCTTAGCTGCGAATCCGTTTCGCCTAAGTTGAAGAGAAAATCCTACCGAGTGGTGAGTCTACCTCTCACTCGGGGGCTTAGCTGCAGTCCGGTACTCGCCTAAGTGATGAAAAATTCTACCAAGTGGTGAGTCTGCCTCTCACTCGGGGGCTTAGCTGCAGTCGAGTACTCGCCTAAGTGATAAAAATCCTACCGAGTGGTGAGCCAGCCTCTCACTCGGAGGCTTAGCTGCAGTCCAGTACTCGCCTAAGTTTAAAAAGTCCTACCAAATGGTACGGGTCGGCCACGACCCCCCCCCCCCCCCGGGCTGCACCGTCAAGAAGAAGGACGAGATTGTGGGAGCAATCTTCCCGCTTGAAGGCTTAGCTGCAGTCCAGTACTCGCCTAAGTTTGAACAATCCTACCGAGTGGTGAGCAATCCTCCCACTCGGGGGCTTAGCTGCAGTCTAGTACTCGCCGAAGTTTGAAAAATCCTACCTAGTGGTGAGCAATCCTCCCACTCGGGGGCTTAGCTGCAGTCCAATACTCGCCTAAGTTTGAAAAATCCTACCGAGCGGTGAGCAATCCTCCCACTTGGGGGCTTAGCTGCAGTCCAGTACTCGCCTAAGTTTGTAAAATCCTACCGATTGGTGAGCAATCCTCCCACTCGAAGGCTTAGCTGCAGTCCAGTATCGCCTAAGTTTGAAAAATCCTACCGAGTGGTGAGCAATCCTCCCACTCGGGGGCTTAGCTGTAGTCCAGTACTCTCCTAAGTTTGAAAAATCCTCCCAAGTGAAAACTGATCTTCTCGCTCAGGGACTTAGCCATACGCTCCGTCTTAATCCACAAGGACATCAAAGTGCGGGTCGACCACGACCCCCACTCCAGAGTTGCACCATCAAGAAGAAGGACGAGATTGAGCGTGTCGCCAAGGCGAGCCACTTTCAGGAACGTCAAGACCATTGCTGAATGCCTCGTTGATAAGCTGACCAGTCTCGGCGAGTGGTGCGGGTCGACCACGAGCCCCCGGCTGCACCGTCAAGAAGGACGAGATTGTGCGCACTGTCAAAGGCCCATCCAACGGCTGGTGCCAAGGAAAACTGCTGACAGGAACGTCAAGACCATTGCTGAGTGCCTTGCTGATGAGCTGATCAATGCTCCTCAAGGCTCGTCCAATTGGTCGACTGCTGATTCTTCTTCAGAAGCTGCATCGAACGAATAGAAACCAATCTAAGAGAAGAACGAGTTCCATCCAACGGCTGGTGCCAAGGCAAACTGCTGACAGGAACGTCAAGACCATTGTTGAGTGCCTTGCTGATGAGCTGATCAATGCTGCTCAAGGCTCGTCCAATTGGTCGACTGCTGATTCTTCTTCAGAAGCTGCATCGAACGAATAGAAACCAATCTGAGAGAAGAACGAGTTTCACTCGAAGATAAACACAACATATTCAAAGATAAATCCAAAGGTTCCTAAACGCAGATTAAAGTACTCGGGCGTCGGGCCCGAAGGAGTTTTAACGATTACAAAATCACTCGGCATTCTGAGGCAAATAAAGGTGAAGCATAATGTTTTTTAGTCACTCGGCGGGAGAAGGACTGGCTGGATCATAGAAGCTGTCAAGGTCGATGCTGTCGGCAATACGAGTGGCTGCCTCGAGGAAGGTGTCCATGAAGGACTGGAAGGAGTGTCTTAGTATTCGCTACCTTGAGCGCCGCCAGCTTGTCTTCTTTAGCCTCTTTGCAGTGCACTCGAACCAATGACAAGGCGACATCAGCACCACAGCGAGCAGAGGACTTCTTCCACTCTTGCACTCGACCAGGAATCTGATTGAGTCGAGTCATCAGCGACTCAAGGTCTTGAGAGAGTTCCGCCCGAGGCCAGAGTTCAGCGTCCGCTCGGGTCATCGCCGCCTTCAGTCGAGCCAGATAAGCAACTGCACCGTCCAAGCGTGATTCCAATCGCAGCAGGTTCATCGTAATGTCATCTTTCACGGGACAATTGATGGGGTCGAGACCTATCTCGACTCGCCCGATTTCAGCTTCAAAGTCCTGACAAATTTCTGTTCCATTGCAAAAAAAATGAGTCGACAATATTACAACAAACTTCAGTCGACGACAATTAACTAGGTTATGACCATACCTTCAAGCTTCAGGACTAGTTTCACGGCAAGTTGTTCCAGATAGGACTCTAGCTTGTCTGTCTTGGTTCTGAGGCCGCCAACTTTAGTGGTGTGGTTCTCCTTGTCCTTCTTCAGTTGCTCGACTTCTCGATTAGCTTCCGAGATGGCGGTCTTCAACTTCGCGTTCTCCTCCTCCAATTTGCCGACTGAAGCCATCTTCTGGTCCGCAATTGTCGTCTTCTCATGTGCTTCCTTCTGAGGAGCATAAGGGTCCAGGTCCTTCTTCTCCAAAGCCTCCTTCATTCTCTCTAAAGAAACAACACTCTTCAGACGAGCCTGAAGTTGACAGTTTTCACTATGCACATCTGCTTGTGTGAAGTCACTCGGTTCAAAGAGACTGAAAGAAAAAGTAATGGAAAGTGCGAGCTACTAAGCAGACAAGACAGTCGAATGATTACCTCCCATGATGGCCGTCTCTTGTTGAGCAGTCTTGAGATTCTTCTTTGCGAGTTCAAGGTCAAGTTCAATGCTGATATGCTTCTTCTTTAACTCGGAAAGTCGAGCTCCAAGATCACTAGACCTCTGTAGTCAGCAAGAGAGATATGTCAGTCGACAGAAATAGGAGACAGTGACAGGGAAAATTTACTCTAAGACTACTGCCGAATCAAATATTCAATAGTAGTCTCGGGGACTACACCCAGTGGATGCACTTAGCGTGCTCCCACTAGTTCAGATCAATACTCAGCAGGGTCTGCCCAGCGTGAGTCCAAAAAAAAGAGAGAGTACATTCTAAGACCTCAGCCGACTGCCAGCAGTCGACCGTGGTCTCGGGGACTACACCTAGTGGGTGCACTCGGCGTGCCCCCACTGATCCAGACAGTTTACTGAGACTCAGCTCGAGTCGAGTGGAGTGGAAGATTTCCTAAACTCTAAACAAAGGAACACCCCAGTGGGTGATCGGATATAAAACAACATTCAAAAGTTCAGTCGGAGTTTTGCTGACCTGAACATTGGTCTGAAGGGCAGTGCTGGCGTTGTAAGCCACCTGACTAGCCTCGTGCATCACCTTCACCTGCTCCATGACAAGGTTCACCTGGCGAAGAGCTTCCCTAGCGGCACTCGGCGAGTAAATGCAGGTCGATCATAACAAAGAGTGATGGCTCCAAGGCAGTCGAAGCAGTTACTGGGTCAGACGCGTGGAATTGCACTAGAGCGGCAGGAGTCTGTGCAGTCGATCCCGACGGACAATCAGTCGTCAGCGGACTGGCGAATGTGACGTTGGTCCGAACCAGCTCTCCGAATGTTCGACCACCGCCTCAAGCGCCGGCGTCGACTGAGGGACTTGAATTTTCAAGCCTCCTCCTGCTTGAGCTTCCACTCTTCTTCCTCCTCTCCTGTAGAGGCGCTTCTTCTTCTTCTTCATCAGGGAGCACGACGATCTCTTGCGGAACTACAGAAAGGGAGAAATATCAGAAATTCAGGCGACTAACGACTCACTCGACTAAATGAAACCTGGTCGAACGGACTTACCAGCCCGAGAGGTGGCCTCCTCGTCTCCTGGTGCCTTATCGATATCCATGTCAGTAGCAGCAGAGGTGGGGCTAGAAAGATACATGATCCAATTGGTCAGAACAGAAATTTCAGTCGGTCTGCATAAACACAAGTGTGATAGTCGGTCTGCATAAACACAAGTGTGATACTCACCCCGAAGCCACAGGGACGTTCATCTTGATCCGCGGCAATGTCTTCCGAGCCTTGGGAGGAGCAACCTTGGGCTGCTTGGCGACCTTCTCCGTTGGCTCCGGAGTCGACGTCCGAGTGCGCTTCGGCGTGGGTACTCGAGCCACGTTCTTCCAGCCCGCTTTGCCGGGTCATGTTGCTGCTTGGATCGACGCTCGGAACGCGGCGGCGAGTCGACTTCTTCCTCGTCGTCCGACTCCTCGCTCTCCTCCTCCTCCTCTTCATCCGAAGACTCCCAGTCGCTACTCTCTTCTGCGCTGGCCTCTCCCTCCTGGCCCTGCTCCAGAGCTTGTTAGCCATTGAGCATCGAATACATCTCAGTAAAAACCTACAAGACAAAAAGTCGAGTAAAAGTCAGTCGACATCAAGTGCAGTCGGAACATATACGCCAGGCAGTCGGAATAAAAGAGCATACCTTGTCGGGCGGATTGTCGTCTCTGCAGGGGATGACTCGCCTGGATCCTCTGGGGTTGTCCTGATTGCCTGTGATACTCTTCAACCACATAGCCACGGTCTTGGATGGCACTTCCTCAGGGTGGACCCGAGCGGTGTCTTCGGGCCCGGAGTACAACCACATAGGATGATCACGAGCCTGAAGAGGCTGGATGCGTCGACTGAGGAACACTTCCAGCAGGTCCAGGCCAGTGACACCCTCATTGATAAGTTGGACCACTTTCTCCACCAACATCTTCGTCTCCACGTTCTCAGCAGCAGTCACTTTGAGTGGAGGAGTCTAAACACGGTCGAATGTGAAGTGGGGAAGGCCAGTCGACTGACCTGGAGCTGCGACGTCCTGGCAGTAGAACCAGGTCGACTGCCAGCCTCTAACCGATTCAGGGAGAGTCATAGCAGGGAAAGAACTCCTATGCCTTTTCTGAATACCTAAACCCCCACACATCTGGATGACATGGGTCTTTGAGTCACTCGACTTTGCTTTTTTGACCGACCGGGTTCGGATGGTGAAGATATGTTTGAAAAGACCCCAGTGCGGTCGACACCCCAAGAAGTTTTCACACATCGACACGAACACGGCCAGATACGTGATGGTGTTAGGAGAAAAATGGTTGAGTTGAGCACCGAAGAAATTCAGGAATCCCCGGAAGAAGGGGTGCGGAGGAAGCGAAAAAACCCGGTCGACGTGGGTGGCGAGCGGTACACACTCACCCGGTCGAGGCTGGGCTCCATCTCCCCCTCCGGCAGCCTTGCCGCTCCCTTGGCGATCAGTCCGGACTCCGCTAGCTCGTCCAGATCTTCTTGCCGAAGCGAAGACCGGATCCAATCGCCCTGGATCCAGCCCGTTGGCAGCCCCCCGCGCGATGACGACCCGCGGTTCTGCTTCTTGCCTTTCGCCGCCCGCGCCGTCTTCTTTGCGCGCTCTAGCGCCGCCGTCTTGTCCTTCACCATGGCGGCAGAGCGGCAGCATCGAGAGCAGAAGAGCTGGGCGCGGTGGAGAAGCGGAGGAAGAAGCAGGAGAACGGGCGTGCACAGTGCAGACGCCTCGGCCCCGTCGCCTTATAAAGGGTTGCTTCCGAGTGACTGACGCGTGGGACCAGGCAATCCTGTCAAATCCCGCAACAGTCGCGCGCAACGTACATGGCGAAAAAGGCGGCGCGGAAATTGAGGCATAACTTTTATCCGCTCCGCCCGCTTTGGCGCTCCCCGTCCCGCGCGCTTCCCCGAAATTTCGTATCGCGCGAAATCCGGGATACACAGCAGTCAATTGCACCCAAGATCCTGCACTCTAATACAGCACTCGGCAGACGTTGCCACAAGTTCAGTCGACAACTCTCTGAATGGATCAAGGCGGCTGAGTCGACGCTGAAGTACCAACGTGAGTTTTCCATCTTGCAGAAAACGCTCGCGAAGGTGCAAAGCTCAGAACAAGTTCAACTTCAACCTACTTTCCACTCGAACCTTAATCCATTCGGGGGCTACTGATGAGGATACAGACCTGGGGTAGGGTCATAGGCCTGACCTATACGTCCTACCCAAGGTTACTACCCTAGAAGATATGAAGTCCAAGAGGCAGCAAGAGACCCCCAGTCGAAGATGTCGAGTGCAATCTACTCGACAGTCATGTCACTCGGGAGTCCTCCTACCTACTGTCACTCGACCATCCAAAGAATCACTCGACCTACCGAAGACCAGGAGTCACTCAACATTACAACGGGCAGGCATTCACTCCGTAGTCTTTAAGTCCATTAACAACACTTAAGGCTTGCATTACCAGTAACACCCTCACTTTATGTATATTAAGTCCCTTGTAATGGAGGGAGGTGGGGGTCCTGACGTACTCTATATAAGCCGCCCCCTCCTCTGGCACAAGGGTTCGCACCCCCTGTAACATCACACACATAAATCCAATCGACCGCCTCCGGGCACCGAGACGTAGGGCTATTACTTCCACCGTAAAGGGCCTGAACTCGTAAACCTCGTGTGTACACCTTCACCATAGCTGAGATCTTGCCTCTCCATACCTACCCCCTTTCTACTATCAGTCTTAGAACCACGACAGACACTATTAGTTAAAAAAAAAACCCTGAGACACTACTTGACCAATTCCGTCATTTGTTTCTCAAAACTTCGCAATATTTTGAGTAGTAACGATGGTGACTGCAGCTGCAAGAGCCCTCAACGTGTAGTTATCTAAGCATCGTTTTCTACTAGTTCCACTATGAACCATTATTCAGCAATTCAGCTGTTACTCCAACTTCCCAACTCAACTGAACAAAAACTATCTTCAACTCATGATACTGAGACCCCTTGTTTTGGAAAGTAGTTTCCACCTTGGTCATGTGTGCACAATTGCTAGCTACCACATGCATGTATAGTTTCAGAGTTTTTCAAGTTTCGCGGCTTGTGGACTCGAGTCGATTATCGGATAATTTTCTCAGATTAAAAAAAGAAAATAAAATGCAGGAAAGGGAGAAATAATATGATGAGTTGAATACACCACTAGTCAAAGCGTACTAGTCACATTATTATCTCAAAAAAAGCAAAATGTGTAACTTGATGACATCAGAGACAAATAAATCTAATGGATACTCGATTGGATTTATGCGTGTGATGTTACAGGGAGTGCGAACCCTTGTGCCAGAGGAGGGGGCGGCTTTTACTCGCACGAAGTGGTTCAATCTTAGCATGCCTCACGCATGTCGTGGTGTGTTTACCTGTATGCTCCACCTTCGTACAATTGCAAAAAGAAAAGAAGATACCAAGGACCTGCACAACCGAGAGGCATTAGGCTGAGCCATGGGGCCAAGCAAAAAAGAAAAGGAAAAACAAGGATGCAGAACACAAACTATCGGACGTAAAAACTTAGAACAAACATACAGTAGTCTTAAAACAAGTTTTTTATGCGAGTCATAAAATAAGTTTACAATCTTCAGCTGCGTCGGCATCTAACTTTTAGTCTTCTCTGGAAGATCTCCGATCATACAAGGGGTGTATATAAAGGCCTCATCAACCGACCATGAGATATCAATTATTGGACGCATATAGCCAATGTACTGAACTTTTGAGCTATCAAAATGATAAGCCAATGCTTTTAACCCCACATGGAAGAAGGCAATATCTTTGTAGGGTGAAACCCAAGTAATGGATATCCAAGTAACGGACAGTATCCAGGATGGCGTCCACACTCATCGAGAATATTATCATCATCCCAGTCCCAATCAGAAACCACATTCTCCAGCCTTTTGTTATTGCCATATTTGTCAAGAACATGATCGTCATCAAATATCCAAGGTCCGCAGATTTGATAAGGGTTGAGCGAATATATATTTGCCGATGGCTCAACAAGGCCAATGCTATTCTTCAACACCCATTCTACCTCACAATTTGATTCACTCAGGTGCCAAATCCGAATTTGATCACAAAGATTTGCGAAGTACACAGCCTCCTTGGAGCTCCCAAGATAATGCTGTCCAACTTTTCGTTCATTAGCATCTATTGGTGTTTTTATTACTTGATATTTGCCAGTAGATGATGATAACCTTCAAAGGTGCCCATAAAGATGTCAACATCGTTTTTAGTGGTACTGATACAATGGTGATGTCAAATAAACAATACGAATACAAGGAATTTAACATTCTAGATGATGTACCTTGTGACAAATGCACCGTCATAAAGCAGTACATGTAATGCTCCTCGCCGGTAGGCGCTGTAGCGCCATCTTCTCACTCCAATGCTCGTGAACGGCAGTGAACCCCGCACGTTGACCACTCTCCTCGTAGCACTGCCTTCCCTGACAAACGACATCTCCTTCCATTGTCCTGCGCTTGACGAGAAAACGTCCAGCGTCATCACGGCCGGTGGCCATTCCGTCGAGTGTTGCGGAACCTCAGTGCTCCACTGAGGTTTGGATAAGAATCTTGAACTTATCGTGAAGTTTTCTTCCACGACCTGTTCTGGCTGAACCTCTGTCGACTTGCAGTCCGACACATCGAACAGCCCTAGATCCTTGGGAGGGATCAAGAACACCTCGTAGTGCGGCGACGCGGCAGGGTCAAACACGAGATAGGCTTCACGGCAGTCCCCATCATTGTGCGTTCCAGGCAGGCGCTGCCACCGCCGCGTGGCGGGTTGGCCACAAAAACTCCCCGTGTAGTTGTCGCCGTAGAGCAGGAGACCATTGCAGTGGTCCGCGATCTTTCTATGGCCTTCTGTGTAATCGGGCAGGAAGTGGAGGTTGCCGTAGTCGACGCGGGGGTGCTGCGTGGAGGGGCGCGCAAGGAATTGCGGGCGGTGGTGGTCGGTGTAGTTGGCGAAGATGCCCTCCACGGAGTGCGGGAGGAGGTGCGGGAGCAGCAGCCGCCGGGCATCCACGACGGCGCGCCACGCCCTGCGCACGCACCGGGACGCGGCGAGGTCATGCGGCTGGAGGCGGCCGAGGATCGCCGCGAGCGCGTCGTCGGGCAACGCCTCCGTGTGATCCATCGGATCTCGCTGACGTGAACCGCGTAGACACGTACGTTCGGCGGCTTATATTGAGCCGGACTCTGACGGAAAAGGAAAAATTCCTTTTGGACAACGATCGCCTGGTATGATACAACATGTGACTTCTTTTGTAGATTTTTGTTTGGGGCATACATGGTAGAGTTTGTACCGACCACATGTGACTTCTTTCTCTTTCGAAATTCGTACCGAAGTCATGTGCGCTTTTTCTTCTTTCAAAATTCTACCGGACTTCCTTTTTCTTTAAAGAAAGGCTAAAACTTCAAAAGCCATCACAATTGAATTTTCCAATGACAAAGTTTATTGCGGCTTATGATCCGTATCTTCAAATGGCATCTAGTGGTTGTTTTGTTCTGTAGAAAAAAATGTAGTGGTTGTTTGGATAATGAGAATTAGTTGGAACATTATAAAAACAAGTTTTTAGAGTATATTTAGGAAAACCAGTTTTTTTTTGCTTCTTTCACAGGGAAAAGGAAAACTATTTTTTGGTAGTATTTCTGTTATAGTAGGTCTATACACTTTCAGCACGCGGGCACATCTGGGGGAGCACATTTGTGGCGGGTTATTATTTTTGCCTGTCACTGCAACGACAATTACAATGGTGGTCGCCTTTTGCTACTCGCCACTGCTATTTTTGAAAACTAACAGTGACGAGTGACAGGTCCTGCCCGCCACTAATTATAGTTTACCTATAAGTCCTTTCCCAGTAGTGTATAAGAGGGAATGGAGAGTATGGTACGTTTTAGGTGCCGAAAAGGCATGTGAAGAAAAATTGCTCTCTCTTCTTTCATAGATATGATAGTCCTAAATTCGGATCAAAGTCACCCATATTGTAAAACAAATGGATGTATATGGTGAAGGGGACAAATTTGCCATTCATGCAAATTTTACATATTTGACCCTAGATGTTGTCTTATAGATGGTTTCCCAATGACCAATAATGTGGTGGACGATTTGACATATAATTTTTTTAGAAAATATCCAAACCAGGCCCGCTTTGCGTATCATTTTCTGAGCCATATTTCTCTATATGTAGCCGGCCTGTCCCAAGTTTGAGTTGGCCAATGAGCCTTGTTGTGGGTAAGAACATTTTTATCTATATGCAGACAATGAAGTAAGTTGAGGCTTCTCAACATTTGAGACACTAATTGACCAATTCCGACTTTTGTTTCTCAAAACTTCCTAAAGATTTTGAATAGTAATGACCGTGGCTGAAGCTGTAAGAGCCATCATCCCATAAATATAAGCATCATTTTCGAATTCCAATAGTTCCACTATTAACCATTATTCAGCAATGCAGCTGTTGCTCCAACTTGCCAACTCAACTAGACAAAACAAAAGAATCTTCTAACTCATGATACTGAGACCCCTTGTTTCAAAAGCAGTCTCCACCTTGGTCATGTGTGGACAATAGCTAGCTAATTCATGCGTGTATAGCACTTATCCTGTTTATTTTCTTCCAGTTTCAGAGCTTTTCAACTTTCACGGCTTGAGGATTCGATCCGCAGTGAACTCGACTCAATTATCATGCCATTTTACTTTTTTCAGATAAGAAAATAAATGCAGGAAAGGAAGAACTGATATAATGGGTTGAGTTCACCACTAATCAAAACGTATTAGTCACATTATCTCAAAAAGAGCAATGCTGGAACTTGGTGATACTTTGAGACAAATAAATCTAATGGATAACGTGGAAAGAACTTCGCCCACCATAGTTCAAACTTCAAATCATAGTACTCACTTTTACTCACAAGTTTGTGGTTCAATAGAAGTTTACTCCACAATCTTAAGCATGCCTGATGTGTGTCGTGGTGTGTATATGTGCATACACCACCTTTGTAATTGCAAAAAGAAAAGAAGATACCAAGGACTTACACAACCAAGGCATTACGCTGAGCCCTGCATTGGGCGAAGCAAAAAAGAAAAGGAAAAAATAAGGATGAAGAACACAAACTATCGACTCATAATAAACAGACTAAGAACAAGATTGTACATGTAAAAACTTAGAGCAACCATACAATAGCCTTAAAACAAGTATTTTGATGGGAGTCAGAAAACAAAGTTTACAATCTTCAGCTGCCTTTGTGTCCGCGTTTAAGTCTTTTAGCCTTCTCTGGAAGATCTCCGATCATGCAAGGGGTGTATATAAAGGACTCATCAAGCGACAATGTCATACTATCAATTGTTGGACGCATATAGCCTAAATACTGAACTTTTGAGCTATCAAAATGATAAGCCACCGCTTCATACTCCTTCACCAAAAAGAAGGCAATCTCTTTGTAGGATGAAACCCAAGTAACTGACATCCAAGTAACGGACAGTGTCCAGGACGGCGTCCACACTCGTCGAGAATATTATCATCATCCCAGTTCCAATCAAAAATCACTTTCTCTAGCCTTTTGTTGTTGCTATAATCGTCATCAAAGATCCAAGGTCTGCAGATTCCCTTAGGGTTGAGCGAATATATATTCGCAGTTGGCTGAACAAGGCCAGTGCTAGTCTTCAACACCCATTATACCTCACGATTAAATGGTTCACTCAGGTGCCAAATCCGAATTCGATCACGAAAATTTGCAAAGTACACACCTGTCTCTGAGCTGCCAAGGTAATGTTGTTCAACTTCACGTTCGTTAGCAACTATTGGAGTTTTTATTACATGATATTTGCCATTAGATGATGATAACCTACAAAGATGCCCAAAAAGATGTCAATATCATTTTTAGTGACACTGATCATGACTGTTGTGCGATAAACAATATGAATACAAGGGAATTTAACATTGCGCTTTCAGTTTAATGATGTGTACCTCGTGACAAATGCCCCGTGACAAAGCAGCACGTGTAATGCTCCATGCCAGTAGGTGCTGTAGCGCCATCTTGTCACCCAAATGCTCGTGAACGTCAATGAACCCCGTAAGTTGACCACTCTCCTCGTAGCACTGCCTTCCCTGACAAACGACCTCTCCTGCCATTCTCCTGTGCTTGATGAGAAAACGTCCAGCGTCAACACGGGTGGTGGCCATTCCGTTGAGTGTTGCGGAACCTCCGTGCTCCACCGAGGTTTGGACAAGAATCTTGAACTTATCGTGAAGTTCTCTTCAACGAGCTGTTCTGGCTGAACCTCCGCCAACTCGCAGTCAGTCATGTCAAACAACCCTAGATGCTTTGGAGGGATCAAGTACACCTCGTAATGCGGCGACACGGTAGGATCGAACGCAAGATATTCCTCACGGAATTCACCGTCGTCATGAAATTCTGGCAGACGCTGCCACCGCCGCATGGTGGGATTAACCACACAAAGCTCCCTCATGTCACGTAAAGCAGGAGGCCGTTGCAGTGGTCCACGATCTTGTTATGACCGTTGGTGTAGTTGGGCAGGAAGTGGAGGTTGCCGTAGTTGACATGGGGGTGCCGCGTGGAGGGGCGGGCGAGGAATTGCGGGCGGTGGTGGTCGTTGTAGTTGGCGAAGATGCCCTCCACCGAGTGCGGGAGGAGGTGAGGGAGCAGCAGCCGCCGGGCATCCACGACGGCGCGCCACGCCTTGCGCACGCATCGGGATGCGGCCAGATCATGTGGTCCGAGGCGGCCGATGATGGCGGCGAGCGCGTCGTCCAGCAGCGCCTCCGTGTGATCCATCGTTGCTCGCTGCTGTGAACCGCCTAGATACGTACGGTGGCTTATATTGAGCCGGACTCTGACGTTTCTGTTTGGGAAAAGGAAATTTTCTTTTCTGATGACAACGATCGCCGGGTATGATGCAACATATACATGGTAGAGTTTGTACCGACCTCACCCCTAAAAAAAGGAGAGTTTGTACCGACCTCATGTGACTTCTTACAATATTGTACGGATTGAAATCCAACCCCCCCAAAAAAAGAATTCCAACAAAAATAAAAGGCAGAAACTTCAAAAGCTGTAAAGGCATCTCCAACAGCAACCCGCAGAAAACCTCCCGCATCCATCCGCGTACTTGGGAACTAGTCCGCGGACACGAATTCGGAAGACAATCATCCAACGCTAGCCGCATACATTTTCACGACAACTGAAACAAACCGGACGAAATTTGTGCAGGCAAGTGCGGATTTCATACGAACTCGACCGGATTTCATAAAAACACGATGGATTTCATATAAACATAAAGGATTTTAGTATATTTACATCAACGGTGCTAGTCCGGCTATGAAGGTATAATTAATACCTAATCTAAATCGCCACCCACGGATCCCTTTGTCTTCCTCATATCCGGCAGCCTGATCACCGGACTGTCGGGACCTATGGAGGTATAGGCTTCAGTGCAAAGGATAGCTGGCTTCCCCGTCACTCATCAGAGTGGAACCCTGACTGATGCTTCAGCGGGAGGTGTCGTGGAATAGTTACCGGCAGATGTCCTCGCGAACGGACTTAGTCGTGGAGCCATCACCTCTAGGTTAGATTAAAGGGGTTAAACGGGACAAAGGACACAGGAGTTTATACGGGTTCGGCCCCTTGCGGTGAAGGTAAAGGCCTAATCCAGTTTAAGGTGGTATTGCTTATGTTTCGATTAACAGGGAGCGAATCCGCTTGGCCTAGCTTTCGATTTGTTGTCTCTTACCCTAAACCGCCGCCGGGTCATCCCTTCATATACACAGGTTGACGCCCAGCGGCTCACGGAGTCCCGGCCGACTCATAGACAACGTGTCCGGCTCGGTGACTATCTTTACATGCCTTACAATACAAGTCTTACACATATGGCGGTTTAGTCCTACGGGCCTTAAGTCGCCCTTGGGCCTTGGACCCTTTGCTGTTAACCGCTACCTTCAATATCCTTGTGGGTTTCACCTTAAGAACTGCCACAGGTATAACCCGGCCCCTCCTCGAAGGAGAAGAACCGGGCAAGACACTAGTTGTGTATGCAGGTGTCGCCTAGGCGGCGGCCTTCATAGGACCCAAGCAGTGGTGGACTCCCGTGTTCTACTTCTCCTCGGTGATGGCGGCTGACACAGAGGCGCCGGCCACTGACTCATCACTCTCTACGCACTCGGCTTCTGCCTCTGCCTGCATGGCGCGGTTGCAGGCACGAGAGGCATGGTCGCGGGCACAAAAGGTGCGGCCGCAGATGCGGGAGGCGCAGTCATCGACGGTAGTGATGATGCCCGTGCCGCCGCGCTCCCCACCGTGCCGGCGTCAAGCAACTGGCCACTCCTCATCGAGTGGGCCTGGAGTGACGAGTGGCTGAACCACGCGGTGGCTTGGGGTGGCAAGTTGCTCCGTCGGGTGAGGTTTGGGAGGTGGAGCAGTAAGCTGCCTCGCTTGTATCCAGCTGACTCGGCAGGCCAACCAGTCGGCTTGTATGCCTGAGAACTGCTCTTTGAAAGCCATCAGAAGAGTGGTGGAGTAGAATCTTGGGGAACCGGCGGAGGGGTGTGGTTCTTACCCGACTTCTGCCCTCGTTTAAATAGAGGGCAGACAGTAGGAGCTCGGCGAGCGTTGCGTTTAATGCGCGCTCATTCATGAACGGACGTGTGGCCGAAGTAGGTTTCTCAGCTTCCACGCATGGTTAATCGGGCAGGAAGTGCAGTTTGCCGTAGTGGACGCAGGGGTGCTGCGTGGAGGGGCAGGGAAGGAATTGCGGGCAGTGGTGGTCGGTGTACTGATGCCCTCCACGGAGTGCGGGAGCAGCAGCCGCCGGGCATCCACGACGGCGTGCGACACCCTGCGCACACACCGCGACACGGCGAGGTCATGCGGCTAGAGGCGGCCGAGGATGGCGGCGAGCGCGTCGTCCGACAGCTCCTCCGTGTGATCCATCGTTCCTAGCTGCTGTGAACCGGACTCTGACGTACGACGGCTTATATTGAGTCGGACTCTGACGTTTTTGTTTGGGAGAAGGAAATTTTCTTTTCTGATGACAACAATAGCCTGGTATGCTTTTTTTTTGCGGAAAAACTTCCAATCTATTCATCTTCAATCATGGCAGTACAACGAATATCAGAAATAAAAATTACATCCAGATTCGTAGACCACCTAGCGACGACTACAAGCACCGAAGCGAGCCGAAGGCGCGCTGCCGTCATCGCCCCTCCATCGCCGGAGCCGGGCACAACTTGTTGTAGTAGACAGTCGGGAAGTCGTCGTGCTAAGGCCCCATAGGACCAGCACCCCAGAACAGCAACCGCCGCCGATGAAAAATAACGTAGATCGGAAGGATCCAAATCGAAGACACACGAACATAGACGAACAACGACGAGATCCGAGCAAATCCACCAAAGATAGATATGCTGGAGACACACCTCCACACGCCCGCCAACGATGCTAGACGCACCGCCGGAACGGGGGCTAGGCGGGGAGACCTTTATTCCATCTTCAGGGAGCTGTCGCCGTCTCGCCTTCCTGAGTAGGACACAAACCCTAACAAGATTGGAAAAAACGACTAAAAACGAAGCCCTCCCTCCGGCCCTTGCCAGGATCCACTGCACCTCCATGGCCCTAGGGCCACTGGAGACGAGGCGGACCTGCGCCGGCGCCGGCGAGAGGCACAAACCCTAACTTTCTTTCTTGTAAGAGGAGGAGGAGGTGGAGGAGTATCTCACATCTATAGCCTGGTATGCTACAATATTTTTTTTAACATTTACAGACACAAACGCTCATATACACGCGTATTACATGGTAGAGTTTGTACCGACCTCATGTCACATCTTTCTCGTTCGAATACTCGTACCAAACTCATGTGCCTTTTTTCTTCTTTCAAAATTCTACCAAACTTGATCAACTAAAAAAAGGCTAAAAACTTCAAAAGCCATTATTACAATTGAATTTTCCAATGACAAAGTTTATTTTGGCTTATGTTCCGTATCTTCAAATGGCATGTGGTGGTTGTTTGTTCAGTCCAAGAAAATGTAGTGATTGTTTGGATAATGAGAATTAGTTACAAGATTACAGAAAATGAGTTTGAGAGTATTTTTTTGGAAAACCAGTTTCCACTTTTTTCGCACAAAAAAAAGTACCAGCTTTCGGTAGTATTTCTGTTATATTAGGTATACACAATTTCTTGTTTGGATGAAAAAGCGGAAACACTAAAAAAATATGATATCAGATTTTTAGGCATGACAAATCTGACATTCTTATGTCAAATTTAGTTTGCAAGCTTGACAATTTTCTGACAAAGAATGTGAAGTAGGGAGGATTTTCCATTCTCGCCATCTAAACCTGCCATGCTTGTTAAAGGAGATGCCAACGCGATCTGCTGGATCGGCGGGAGGCACATACGGAGGTTGTCGTGGTTGTTGACGATGAAGGCCACGACGGCAACTTAGATCGTGCGGACAGGGTGGAACGGTGGGGTGATGTTGACTCGACCCGCCCCGTGGGCAGTGAAGGTTAGGGAACCAAAGTTAAGGCTCTCCCTCGACGGGGGGCCGCCGGAGGCTGGGGAAGATCCAATCTGAAATCGGTCTCTAGTTGACACGGCCCATGCCTGACGCGCCAACTGGTGATGAAGAAAACCACCAGGTCCCTCTGTAAGGGTCCGAGTGTAGCTGGAAGTCATAGAATGGAGGTCGCACAGGGGATTTATCCAACTTTGCCCATCTGAAGAGTAACACCCTACATCCCGCTCGTTGTTGTTATTCATGGTGGCGGAATACCTCATGCGAGGGATAACAATGGTGTAGATGAGGTTGATACCAAGAGTCGTTCTATGCGAGTGTAGATGGGAATACGAGCCCCCTAGCCTCCCCTTATATACACGGTGAAGGCTATGGTTTTATAGGTGAGTAGATGCGATCTATGGCGCCACCAACTACCTTGAGGTTCAACATTATCCCCAGCTACTAATCCTTTCCTTCAGGCTCCCTCATATCGATGGTCCTTGTATGCCCTGTGACAGGCTTGTTGCCGGGATCCCCGCCTGTGAAAGCTTATTATCACTTACCAAATATGTTACATTCTATTAAGAACCTTGTATATGATTAGGAAAACTGGGATGGAGGGTCAAGGGTAATGGTCTGCCTAGTGGGTCCTATCAAAAGAGAAATGCTAACTATGATAATTAGACGTGCTTAGCAAGCGCCCAGGCGCTTGTTCGCGAGCTCCAGCGCTCTTACTATCTATGGAAAATACAACCGGTCGGTCCATACACGCTTCCAAGAAAGGAAATATCCTGGTCCCTGCCACTACCTTTCCCATGCCCACGTGACCATGCTAAGTTAACAAAGAAATCAGCCCAGATCTTGTCTCCACGTGCATTTATTTGGGGCTCAAAACATGTTACAAGCCGTAACCTTTTATTCTAGCGTCAAAATCTAGTTCCGTTTTCACCGTTGGGTTTCTCATGACGAGTTCTTCAAAACTAGATCCCATTTGAGTAGGTTTCGTCAAACTTTTTTTGAGGGCAACTTTGAGTGCGGTTGAGGCAACTGTAGTGCTATATTGAAGCAACTTCTTCCTTTTGGCCTAGTAGGACTGCCAATAAGTTGGTTCACGCAGAAATGAGAAAAAATCACACAAAACATAAGGCACCTTTAGTGCTACATACAAAGAAACTTCACTGCACTATGTGTACCTGTGAATTTTGCTAACACTATTCCAACTTGTTTATTATGCTCCTCAGTTGTATTTTGTTGATGGTCAGTTGTCTATGGTTGATATTCAGTTTCCTATAAGTACTATATATTGCCTACCATTGATGTCAATTACTAGCTATTGGTAATTAGTTGCCTACCATTGCTTCTCAGTTGCTTAACTTTATAAATTAGTTGCCTAGAATATTTTGAAGTTGTTTATCATTGTTTTTCTAAGTTGCCTACAAACACTTTGAAGTTGCCAAGATTCACCACCAAGTTGCCTACCATAACTAGCAATAACAGACACAAGAGGATTATCGGAAGACGACTTCATAATGTTATAGGCAATTTAGAAACAACGACATAGGAGCATGAACAATAGAAACCTTAGAAGTACTGATAAAGAAGTTAGAAGACTCTTAGAAAAAATTAATTAGGACACAAAATATAGTGAAGTTGTCTACTTTTAGCACTATAAAGACACTTCTAGTAGATGGAAAGTTGGTTATGAAGGTGATGTGATGTTATTTGCCTCTGTTTCAAAGTTGTTCTCTATTACTACTTAGTTGCTTACTATTGCTAATTACTTACATTTAATGGAGTGAAGTTGCTTATGTTTAGCACTAAAGTTGCCTATCTAGTATCAAAATTGCTTTTGAAAAAAATGAAAACATATCTAGATGGGGCTTAATTTTGTAGAGCTCGTCGCGACCTGGATAGCCAACACGCGTGCACTCAATAGCGTTGGCGGGAAGGACTCCCCCAGAAAAGGAAAGCACAAGGATCTCACACATCCATCCCACATAGTTTAGAAAATTGAAATCATGATAGACAACATAGATCCCACAAAAACTTTTCGACATTGTAGCCAACTTAGGTCCCTTGATGGACAACCTCCATTGTATTGTAGGCAATTTAGGATCACTCGTAGGTATCTTCGTAGCCACATAGATAAACTTGGTTTGTGAGGTAGACAACTTAGAAGACATGTTATGCAACTTTCCGCTCTACAGTAAACAACTTTAACAGTATGGTAGGCAACTAAACTATTTACAACTTAGTTTTTGATATGCAACTTATCAACCATGTTAACTATGTATTACACTACTACATACAACTTAATTAGGAGGCTGCTAGGCGAATTCAGTTATACACAGGGTGCAATTCATCTAGCATCAAAGTGGCTCATGTTTAGCACTAAAGTTGTCTCATCTATCTTCAAAGTTGCTTTTGAAAAAAATCATCAAAACATATTCATATGAGATTTAGTTTTGAAGAGCCTATCACTAGGAACCCAATGGTGAAAACAGATAATAATTCCGACACGTGGTTCAAAATTTATAGCTTTTTGAATTTTCTAATACTAAAATTAATGCATGTTATGTCATTGCTGGGTTCAGACAGTTGGTCAGATGAGGTGGAGAAGAATCAATGTACTATACTTGAGGAATCTTTTCATATATAAAATGGTAGGTGAGCAGTTTTCTAAATCTGGAACCGATTTGTCCCATCGTGCAATCCATGCGCGTGCGCTCGCAACGATGTAATAGCGCTGCTGCACTTTTAAGCATTTGGGATGATTATTTAGTCTCATATTTCAATACGGATGATACAATGATTTATTCCACATTACACCATATTGTATTAGTAAAAATATATGCTTAGCGCGCTAAACATCCTATCCGGGTTAGGTCATATTCAAAATTAAATTTATATGTTTTTTTAATCCCATATGCCATGTAAGTCAGCATGATAAGAGGGAATCTAGCCTGATACTTATATAACATATTAAATGAAAACCACATAATGATATATCAAAAGTGTAGTCATCTTTAATTTGGCTTGATCATTGATAAAAACAAATCATGATATTTTCTGTTAATTTGTGAACCAAATTCTACCGTGTTGGACTAGACATAGTACAAACACTGTGATCGTTGCATTAACGTTGACGCGTACAAGTACACTCGTTTACATGTCTTCGAAGGACTCTTATGTATTGCCCGTCACATATATCACATGTAATTACACCTAAAGATGGTATGTCAACTCATGCTGGTAACAGTCCTCCATCATAATGAATTGCGCCTTCTTGTGTCTGCGGTTTTTTCCATTGTTGAAATATGAGGGTGGGCCTAGGGCCCATCTAACAATTTCAGGAAAATCTATGAGGACCCATGTGGGTTAAATGGCAATGTAAGTGTTGGGAAGTCTTGTCTCATACCACTAGTTGGAGGGGAATTGGACCTCCTTATAACGGATTCTCTTACACATGCTATTGGAGCTTGAGAAGAGAAGTGGTTCCCGCGTGATCCTCCTCGGCCGTCCGCCTCGCCACACCACGCCTTGCCACCATGCACCGCTGGTTTAACGAATGAGCCGAGCTCACATCTATGCGCTTTTTTGCGGGTCGAGAATGGAGAGTCTTTGACAAGTGGACTAAAATCTTGCACGTCGAATCATGGGTTGTTACTGAATCGGACGTGGGTATAGCCCACGTCTCTCCACCCGGATGCGCCTATATATGTGTGAGGCGTCGGCCAACCCTAGTCTTGCAAAATAGACCGCATATTTGCCTCGACGCCCACTGTCGTTCCATTGCTGCTGCTGCCTCTGGTGGTCTCATCATGTTCACCGCGTATAAGGTTGATGGGAGAGCTGGTCTTCGAAACCCCGCCTCTCAGGATCCTGTACGGGAGAGGGGCGATTAGATTTTTGGAGAGCGTCTCCTACACGACGGCTCGCTGCCGTTTTTCCATGTTTGCTGCATCATCTATATCTGCGTCATCTTCATCGTCACCATATCCACCAACTCCAAGAGAGCTGCCGCCAGGAAACTCGAAGCCGAATAGAAGGCCACTAAGGAAGCGGCTGCTGCCACCATCGCCGCCGCGACTTCTACCTAGCCTACTAAAGGGTAGAACTCGTTTATCCCGCTTCTGTTTATTTCCGTGTTAGCCGTACTAGCATTATGTGTAGTCTACTATTTGCATAGTATGTGCTTTTGTAGATCATAATCAGTATGTCGTTTATTCTATCAATGCCATGTTCATGATTCTTTTCCGGATTAAATTAATCAAGAAACTGCATATTTACTCAGCAATCCAAAAACGTAATTTTTGTAGGAATTTTAGCTAGTGAGTTTGCCATTGTACTGAAACCGGATAAGTTTACCAGTACATACTTTAAGCGTTGGTGGACTAAAACCACCTTATGGCTCATAGGTATGAACATGTTCTGGATCGCAGGTGTCCCTTCCACGGGAACGATTGCTCCTGAACCAGAGAAGGCGTTCAGGGAGGCCACGGTCGTATTTCTTGGAGCAGTTCTGAGCGTGATTGGAGATAAGTTGTTTGTCACATATTTACATGTCACTACTAGTGAAAATCCTATACACAAAATCTTACCAGCAGCGCGCTTTAAAAAAAAGGCGATGTTGTGTAGCAGTAGCGCTCCCGTAATAATACGCGCTACTGGTATAATTGCCATGACCCCGCCGCCAAGCTAGTTATAGAAGTAGCACGTTAATACAAATAGCGATACTGATACAGATCATAGCAGTAGCGCCTTATCACAATGCCCGCTACTGTTAAGTTTACTACAAAAATTTAGTCCCACCTCACTCCCCGAACAGGGTTTTTACCACCTTAAATATGTTACTTCTCAAACTAGCACAACCATTTGGTCTTCATTGAACTCTATGTGTAGAATTTGTGGCCGCAATATGAGTCTTCTCCGGTTTCTAAACCGGTGAGGACATATACTGACAATACAGATTGTACACAAAAAGATCATTGATGATAAATGTTTTTTGATGTATATTTTTACATGTTTACACATAGCAGTAGTGCGTTTTAGCTGTAAGGCACTACTACTAGGTCGTTTAGCAGTAGCGCGTTTCTCTATAGCGTGCTACTGCTAAGCCATTCCATCTTCCCCAAACGGCCGCCCCTCACTCTCCTATCTCCACTCACACTCACACTCACTCGATTTTCCCCCTCAATCGCCCTCTGCCCGCCCTCGCCCCCGCCGGCCGCCGTCGCCTACCCCTCCTCCCTCTGCACCGCCGTCACCTCCTCCTCCTCCTCCTCCTTGGACTCGGTAAACCTTCGCCGGCCGCCCTCCTCCCCGCCCCCTCCTCCTTCGTCTTCCTTCCACTCCTCCGTTCGCTGTCGGCCGACCCCTCCTCGCTCTGCCTTCCTCCTCCGTCCTCCTTCCCCCTCCCTCCTCCAGTCGCCCCTCCTTCTCCCTCCTCCCTCCTCCATCCACAACCCCTCCTCCCTGCTACATTTTGATTTAGTAGGCTAGTTCATATGCAACATTTTGATTTAATTGATATGATTTAGTTGATTGTAGGCTAGTTGATTTAGTAGGCTAGTTGGTTGATTTAGAACATTTTGATTTATTTGATTTAGTAGGCTAGTAGATATGCAACATTTAGAGAGAGAGAGAGAGACACAGAGAGAGAGAGAGACGATAGTTCATAGTTTTTAGTTCATATGATTAAGTGATTAGTAAAAATTTAGACATATTAGTTGATATAAGCCTCTGGTCATATAAAACTTTGATATAGGATAGTTTCTAGGGTATTTGTGTTCATCACGGTAGTTGTTTTTTATGCTATATTGAAGTCTGTGTAACACTGTTTTTGTTATATGTTCTTGTTATATGTCAGTTCATGTTATATGTAATGTCTATTGCTAAACTCATATCATCTTATATGTTAATTTTAGTTACTAAGCTTGAATATTCTGTTTTCCGATTAAGATCGATGCATTGAGAACTTTATGTCACTGTTTTCCTTTCCTGTGAAGTGGATCATTCATCCTTGCTCATATTGCTTTAGGAAAATGGCGCGACCACTGCTATGTCTTGACCTTGTGTTGGTTTTCCTTGAAGAGGAAAGGGTGATGCAGCACAGTAGCGTAAGTATTTCCCTCAGTTTTTGAGAACCAAGGTATCAATCCAGTACGAGGCTCCTCACAAGTCCCACGAACCTACACAAACGAACAAAGAACTCGCAACCAACGCGATAAAGGGGTTGTCAATCCCTTCACGATCACTTGCGAAAGTGAGATCTGATAGAGATAATATGATAAGATAAATATATTTTTGGTATTTTATAATATAGATGCAGAAATAAAAAGACGCAAATAAAAGTAGATTGAAAGTTTATATGATAAAAGATAGACCCGGGGGCCATAGGTTTCACTAGAGGCTTCTCTCAAGATAGCATAAGTATTACGGTGGGTGAACAAATTACTGTCGAGCAATTGATAGAAAATCGAATAATTATGAGATTATCTAGGCATGATCATGTATATAGGCATCACGTCCGTGACAAGTAGACCGACTCCTGCCTGCATCTACTACTATTACTCCACACATCGACCGCTATCCAGCATGCATCTAGAGTATTAAGTTCATAATAACAGAGTAACGCATTAAGAAAGATGACATGATGTAGAGGGATAAACTCAAGCAATATGATATAAACGCCATCTTTTTATCCTCGATGGCAAAAATACAATACGTGCCTTGCAATCCTTTCTGTCACTGGGTACGGACACTGCAAGATCGAACCCAAAGCTAAGCACTTCTCCCATGTCAAGAAAGATCAATCTAGTAGGCCAAACCAAACCGATAATTCAAAGAGACTTGCAAAGATAACTCAATCATACATAAAAGAATTCAGAGAAGATTCAAATATTATTCATAGATAAACTTGATCATAAACCCACAATTCATCGGATCTCGACAAACACACACATAAAAGAGTTTACATCGAATAGATCTCCACAAGAGAGGGGAGAACATTGTATTGAGATCCAGAGAGAGAAGAAGCCATCTAGCTAATAACTATGGACCTGAAGGTCTGTGGTAAACTACTGACAACTCATCGGAAGGGCTATGGTGTTGATGTAGAAGCCCTCCGTGGTGGATTCCCCCTCCGGCAGAATGCCGGCGACGACTCCAAGATGGGATCTCGCGGATATAGAAGGTTACGGTGGCGGAAATATTTCTTCGGTGGCTCCCTTGATGTTTTCGGGGTATGTAGGCTTATATAGGAAAAAGAAGTACGTCGGTGGCCGCTCGAGGGGCCCACGAGAAAGGGGGGCGCGCCCAGGAGGGGTGGGCGCGCCCTCATATCTCGTAGCCGCCTCGGCTGCTTCTTGGCTTGCACTCCAAGTCCTCCAAATCACATTCGTTCCAAAAATCACGCTCCCGAAGGTTTCATTCCCTTTGAACTCCGTTTGATATTCCTTTTCTTCGGAATACTGAAATAGGCAAAAAAACAGCAATACGGGCTGGGCCTCCGGTTAGTAGGTTAGTCCCAAAAATGATATAATTGTGTAAAATAAAGCCTATAAACATCCAAAACAGGCAATATAATAGCATGGAACAATCAAAAATTATAGATACGTTGGAGACGTATCAACCACCACCACCACCATGTAAACTATGCAAGTCAAGGTGCGCCGGTAGCCTTGCAACTGGCAAGTTGTTCGGTATCTACTTCCAGCCGAGTATTCGTCATGCGGTGGTAAGAAATTATATGAAATGTAACAACTATTTTGTTTTTAGTGTTGGCATTAATGCATTGTGTCATTTTGCTTTTTTCACAAAGATCGTCCCAGGCAATGTGAGGTTGAAATTCAACAAGTTGACAGGAGAAACTGTGACCTTTGAGGCTCCTAGGGGGGCCTACACTATGGAGGTCAAGAAAGGACGCAATATGTCGCAGATCGAAGGAGATGGACGGGCCCATTTCCTCGCCTGCATGCGTGTTACTCGTGGTGAGTTGATCAGCTTCTCCTTCAGAGCAGAAAGACCCAAGCTGGCTGTCATTTATATCAGCAAGGAGGAAGATGATGAAGATGATGAAGATGACGAGGACCCACTTCATGAAGCCATCATAGCTCAAAGAATGAGGCTGAGCGAGGAGGAGGTGTGCAACCTATGGGACATAATTCCGCCACACACTACTAGGAAAAGGCCTACTAATGGCGCACCAGTTTTGCCTACTAATGGCGCACTACTGGTGCGCCATTAGTATCACGCCACTAGTATTTTTTACTAATGACGCAGTGGTGCGCCATTAGTATCTGAGATACTAATGGCGCACCACCGTGCGCCATTAGTATATAAACCTTGATGCGCCATTGCTATTTTTGAATTTTGAAGGCGGGAAAATAGTAGTGGCGCACCATCTAACCCCCACCGTGCGCCATTGCTATTTTTGAATTTTGAATTTGGATCTGGATCGCGATTTTTTTTCCCATTTTTTTCTCGTTTTTTTGCTTGTTTTTTTGCACGATATTATTTCAAATTTTGTTCCTGTTTTTGCATCTTGTACGTTCCTTTGCCGTGTTCTTTTGCCGGAGCAGAGTTCGCCGGAGAGGAGTTCGCCGGAGAGGAGTTCGCCGGAGAGGAGGAGGAGGAGGAGGTGACTGCAGAGGCGCTCTTCTACATCGCCGGAGAGGAGGAGGAGGTTGCCGGAGAGGAGTTCACCGGAGCATCGGAGAGGAGGAAGGAGAAACCATGAGGGGATGGGAGGAGAGGAGGGAGGAGGAGCTCACCCGAGAGGAGGGAGGAGGAGCTCACCGGAGATGAGGGAGGAGGAGCTCACCGGAGAGGAGGGAGGAGAAACCGTGAGGGGAGGGGAGGGGAGGAGAGGAGAGGAGAGGAGGGACGAGGAGGTCGCCGGAGAGGAGGAGGAGGAGGTCACCGGAGAGGAGGGTAGTATGGTGGAGGAGAGAAGGGAAGATGGAGTGGAGGAGTGGAGGAGAGGTGGAGTGGAGGACAAGAATGAAGAGGTAAGGAGGACAGGACACGCCCAGCCATATATACGGCATAGTAATGGCGCATCGTGTGCAGGTGCGCCATTACTATTTTTTAACTTTTTTGATTTATTTTGAATTTTGAAGGCGGGAAGATACTAATGGCGCACCAAGGGCAGGTGCGCCATTAGTAACTTTTTTTTATTTTTTTGATTTATTTTGAATTTTGAAGGCGGGAAGATACTAATGGCGCACCATGGGCAGGTATGCCATTAGTAACTGTTTATTTATTTATTTTTTTATTTTTTTTTTGAATTTTGAAGGCGGGAAGATACTAATGGCGCACCGTGGGCAGGTGCGCCATTAGTAAGTTTGAATTTTTTTGAATTTTTTTGCCTCTCCAGATCTTAAAAGCCCCATATCTTTTTTTCTGTTAGGTTTTTGAGGATTTTGAAAATGTTTATCGGGGTTCCCCCGATTAAATTCGGATGTAACTTTTCGAGTAGATGATTTTTCATATAAAAGAAAATTCCATCCGAGTTTGTATACAAAAGTTATGCCCATTTTTACAAATTCTCGAGAGATTTTGCAAAAAAGTCGAAAATTCATGTTTGTAAATTTTGCTAACAACTAGACCACATATCACATGGGAATCTTATTTTCTTTTATTTTTTGACATTTCTATCATTTTCTTTTATTTTTTTTGAAACTGAAAAGGCGGTCCACGGGGGGGGGGGGGGGGGTGGGCAATGGGGGATTTCAACGAAGTTCTACGACCAGAAGAGCACGAGGGAGTTGCGAACCATAGCAATGCTCAGATCCAGGGATTCAGAGGTGAAGTGGACGTTTGCATGTTGATGGATTTAGGCTATCAGGGCAGATTTTGGACTTTTGAGAAAAAAAGGTCACTGGGGGTTCTTACACCCGGGTGCGTTTGGACCGGGCACTTGAAACGGCCGAGTGGGTAACCAGGTTCCGGTTGGCAAATGTATCACACCTAACATCTGCTTCTTCTGACCACAGGCCAATCTTGCTGAAATATGATGAACAAGCACCGCGGCCAAAGCCTAGCTTTCGGTATGAGATTGTGTGGGAATCTCACGAATCGTGGCAGGATACTATCACTTTTGGATGGGGTGTGACCCACGGAGAGGCTGGAGAGGAAACACTTCGTAATAAGCTTGATGCTCTAGCCAAGAACCTGGCGGTGTGGAATACTGACTCCTTTGGGAGTGTTATAAAGGAAATTATAAAAGCTAAGGCCGAATTGGAAAAGTTGCGCAATGAACCCTCTCGGACCTCTCCAAACCATGTTGAGATGAAGCTAAATGAGAGGCTTGTTGAATTATATCACAGGGAGGAGGTAATGTGGAGACAAAGATCAAGAATTTATTGGTTGACAGCGGGGGACAGAAACACAAAAAAACTAGGGTTGAAGGAAGAAAATATGGACGATGTAGATGGCGTCTGATGGAGCCTCTGGCTCCGGAGGAGTCAGCGAGGTTGAACAGATGATGGAAGAACTAGGGTTGAAGGAAGAAGATATGGACGATGTAGATGATGAGGAGGCGCCACCAGTGGAGGCAGGTTGGATCGCGCTTGCTAGGGTTAATACCAACAAGAGCTATAGCCAGACCTGGTTTTACTGAAACATGAGATCGGCATGGGACATAGCGCAGAGGTGAAATTTAAGCCTCTCAAGATAATCTCTATACTATACAATTCTCTTGCTTGGGAGACTGGGAGAGGGTAATGCAGACGGCCCATGGAACTTTCGAGGGGATGCGGTGTTGTTGGCGCCCGTATGATGGAGTCACAAAACCTTCCATGGTCAAGCTCGAGACGATCGACATATGGATTCAAATCCATGATGTCCCTGTTCTATATGCCCATCTAGTGCCATAGCTTGCAGCCAAAGTAAAAGAAGTTTTGTTCACTGAAACTATGTCCCGTGACTTCATTCGTAATTTCTATCGCGTTCGGGTCCGGATTAATGTTTTCAAGCCCTTAAAGAATGCAGTTTCCATGATAAGGGGTGGGGAAAGGCAGATATATAAAGTGAAGTATGAGAGATTGCCGGATTGGTGCGCGGTTTGCGGTATGCTTGGATACCTGTTTAAGGAGCACGGGAACGGGGTGCATCCGTCGTCTGCGTTGATCTTCAAGAATCTTAGAGCTGAGTGGTTTATGCGCTCTTGTCGCGGTCCCGGTGATGGAAGCGGCAGTCGAGGAGGAAGAAGGGGTGGCCGTTCTGGAGATCGCTCGGGTGGTCGTACTAATGGAGGACGTGCTAGAGGCCGGTACGGAGAAAATAGTTCTGATGGAACCCGAGGCCTGAACAAGGGGGGAAAAGCACATGAGATGGAGCTGTCTGCAGAAGGTACAGATGTTCATATGGAAGATCCTAGCAGGAAGAGATTGGATAGGCAAGAGAGGAACAAGCCTCTGTTACCCCCCAGTTCAGATGCAACCATGGATACTAATGAGGTTAAGTTGACCATTGTGCAGCCGGGTACTGTGGTCACTAGCCCCCCTCCACAGAGAGATCAAAAGAGAACTAGGGTTAATGTTGAACAAGAGGGGGTAACGAACAGTGTTGTGAAGAACTTGGCGGGCTCCTTTGAGGAGCGCTGCCGGCCCCAATGAGTGCCATATGTTGGAACTGCCGTGGAGCGGGCAAACCTGCGGCAGTTCAAGAACTTCGCGACATCGCGAGGAAGTTTGCCCCTACCGTGCTCTGCATAGTTGAAACACAAATAAAGGGAGCACGTGTAGAAGCTTTAGCAACTTATTTGGGAGATGACAATGCTTATGCAATTGATAGCCAACGCAGGAGTGGCGGGATTGGAATTTTCTTGGAACAATAATTTGAAGGTTGTGATCTTGGGAGATTTGGCATACCACATTGATGTTAAGATTGAGGAGAAGGATGGGGACCCGTGGAGGTTTACTTGCTTTTATGGTGAGGCCCAAACCCAAGTGAGGCACCAGACATGGGATCTAATGAAGGGTTTGGCAGCACACAGCTCTCTCCCTTGGATATGCATGGGGGATTTCAACGAAGTTCTACGACCAGACGAGCACGAGGGAGTTGCGAACCATAGCAATGCTCAGGTCCAGGGATTCAGAGGTGAAGTGGATGTTTGCATGTTGATGGATTTAGGCTATCAGGGCAGATTTTGGACTTTTGAAAAAAAAGGTCACTGGGGGTTCTTACACCCGGGTGCGTTTGGACCGGGCACTTGAAACGGCCGAGTGGGTAACCAGGTTCCCGATGGCAAATGTATCACAACTAGCATCTGCTCCTTCTGACCACGGGCCAATCTTGCTGAAATATGATGAACAAGCATCCCGGCCAAAGCCTAGCTTTCGGTATGAGATTGTGTGGGAATCTCACGAATCGTGGCAGGATACTATCACTTTTGGATGGGGCGTGACCCACGGAGGGGCTGGAGTGGAAACACTTCGTAATAAGCTTGATGCTCTAGCCAAGAACCTGGCAGTGTGGAATAATGACTCCTTTGGGAGTGTTATAAAGGAAATTAAAAAAGCTAAGGCCGAACTGGAAAAGTTGCGCAATGAACCCTCTTGGACCTCTCCAAACCATGCTGAGATGAAGCTAAATGAGAGGCTTGTTGAATTATATCACAGGGAGGAGGTAATGTGGAGACAAAGATCAAGAATTTATTGGTTGACAGCGGGGGACAGAAACACAAAAAAAATTCACATGAGGGAAAATATTAGGCATAAAAAGAACATGATTAAAGCACTGTATAATGCTATGGGGGTCCGTCGTCGAGCAGTACCCTTTGCTTCCCCCCCCCCCACCCGCCTGTTCCTGGAAGCCAGGAGCACCGGAGGCTTCGCCTCGTCATGGCGGAGTGTGGGGTTCCCTGTTAAACACCCGATCTAGTTAATCTTCTCGGGTTAGTGATCTACATGGCGTCTGATGGAGCCTCTGGCTCTGGAGGAGTCAGCGAGGTTGAACGGATGATGGAAGAACTAGGGTTGAAGGAAGAAGATATGGACGACGTAGATGATGAGGAGGCGCCACCAGTGGAGGCAGGTTGGATCGCGCTTGCTAGGGTTAATACCAACAAGAGCTATAGCCAGACCTGGTTTTACAGAGACATGAGATCGGCATGGGACATAGCGCAGGAGGTGAAATTTAAGCCTCTCGAAGATAATCTCTATACTATACAATTCTCTTGCTTGGGAGACTGGGAAAGGGTAATGCAGGACGGCCGATGGAACTTTCGAGGGGATGCGGTGTTGTTGGCGCCGTATGATGGAGTCACAAAACCTTCCATGGTCAAGCTCGAGATGATCGACATATGCATTCAAATCCATGATGTCCCTGTTCTATATGCCCATCTAGTGCCATAGCTTGCAGCCAAAGTAAAAGAAGTTTTGTTCACTGAAACTATGTCCCGTGACTTCATTGGTAATTTCTATCGCGTTTGGGTCCGGATCAATGTTTTCAAGCCCTTAAAGAATGCTGTTTCCATGATAAGGGGTGGGGAAAGGCAGATATATAAAGTGAAGTATGAGAGATTGCCGGATTGGTGCGCGGTTTGCGGTATGCTTGGACACCTATTTAAGGAGCACGGGAACGGGGTGCATCCACCGTCTGCGTTGATCTTCAAGAATCTTAGAGCTGAGTGGTTGATGCGCTCTTGTTGCGGTCCCGGTGATGGAAGTGGCCGTCGAGGAGGAAGAAGGGGTGGCCATTCTGGAGATCGCTCGGGTGGTCGTACTAATGGAGGACGTGCTAGAGGCCGGTACGGAGAAAATAGTTCTGATGGAACCCGAGGCCTGAACAAGGGGGGAAAAGCACATGAGATGGAGCTGTCTGCAGAAGGTACAAATGTTCATATGGAAGATCCTAGCAGGAAGAGATTGGATAGGCAAGAGAGGGACAAGCCTCTTGAAAGTGCTAGTTATCGACTAGAGGGGGGGGGGGGGTGAATAGGCGATTTTTATGGAAGTCTTCAAAACATGGATGTTTCGAAGACAAACAATAGAAATGACCTAATTGATATGCAGCGGAAGATAAACTACAACAAGCAAACCATAGTCAAGTATGTAATAACGTGAAAGTACAAGACTACTAGCTGCTAGGTAGTAAGGATCAAGATGGAAGATATTGAGGAGCCAAACAACAAAAGTAGTCAAGCAATGAAGTCAAATAGGTATGATAGATAAGCAATGACTTCACGAAGACAAACTCTAAGTAAGGTGAGGGAGAAGATGCAACCAGTCACTTGTTGAAGACACAGGATTTGTTGGACCAGTTCCATTTGCTGTGACAACTGTACATCTGGTTAGGGAGGCTGAGATTCAACTCAAGACCGCGTCTTCACCTTATTCCCTTGAGCTAAGGACACACAGTCCTCGCCCAATCACTCTGGTAAGTCTTCAAGGTAGACTTCCGAACCTTCACAGACTGCGTTCACCGGCAATCCACAATGACTCTTGGATGCTCAAAACGCGACGCCTAACCGGCTGGAGGATTCACAGTCCTCAAGTGTAATAAGTCTTCAGGTCACACAGATAGGAAAACTTCAGTGATGCCTAACACTCTTTGGCTCTGGGTGTTTGGGCTTTGTCCTCGCAAGGATTTCTCTCTCTCAAAGGCTTCGAGGTGGGTTGCTCTCAAACGACAAAAAGCCGTGCACTAACTCTGAGCAGCCACCAATTTATGGTGTAGGGGGTGGGCTATTTATAGCCACTAGGCAACCCGACCTGATATGTCCGAAATGACCCTGGTCACTAAGGAACCGACACGTGTTCCAACGGTCGATTTAAAACACACACGGCAACTCTTTACTTGGGCTACAAGCAAAGCCGACTCATCCAACTCTGGACAAGTTTTGCTCTCATTGTTTTTCGTCAAGACATAGGATTTGGGTTGAGCATCACTTCAGTCATTCTGACTATGATCACTTGGACCCCACTTAACAGTACGGTGGTTCCTATGACTCAACAAAGAAGAAGAGGAAACAACGAAACGACACAGTTTTCGCGCTCCATAGTCTTCACTCAATGTCTTCTCATGTCATATTATTCAATGTGAATGTCTTCACATACCACCATTGTCGTCAATGTCTTCATACATTTTTAGGGGTCATGTCTGGTAGGTAAACCGAATCAATGAGGGACACTACCTGCGTTATCCTGCAATTCTCACAAACGCATTAGTCCCTTAACCACATTTGTCGTCAATACTCCAAAACCAACTAGGGGTGGCACTAGATGCACTTAACCCTCTGTTACCCCCCAGTTCAGATGCAACCATGTATACTAAGGAGCTTCAGTTGACCATTGTGCAGCCGGGTACTGTGGTCACTAGCCCCCCTCCACAGAGAGATCAAAAGAGAACTAGGGTGAATGTTGAAGAAGAGGGGGTAACGAACAGTGTTGTGAAGAACTTGGTGGGCTCCTTTGAGGAGCGCTGCCGGCCCCAATGGGTGCCATATGTTGGAACTGTCGTGGAGCGGGCAAACCTGCGGCAGTTCAAGAACTTCACAACATCGCGAGGAAGTTTGCCCCTTCCGTGCTCTGCATTGTTGAAACACAAATAAAGGGAGCACGTGTAGAAGCTTTAGCAACTTATTTGGGATATGACAATGCTTATGCAATTGATAGCCAAGGCAGGAGTGGCGGGATTGGAATTTTTTGGAACAATAATTTGAAGGTTGAGATCTTGGGAGATTCGGTGTACCACATTGATGTTAAGATTGAGGAGAAGGATGGGGACCCGTGGAGGTTTACTTGCTTTTATGGTGAGGCCCAACCCCAAGTGAGGCACCAGACATGGGATCTAATGAAGGGTTTGGCAGCACACAGCTCTCTCCCTTGGCTATGCATGGGGGATTTCAACGAAGTTCTACGACCGATTTGAGCACGAGGGAGTTGCGAACCATAGCAATGCTCAGATCCAGGGATTCAGAGGTGAAGTGGACGTTTGCATGTTGATGGATTTAGGCTATCAGGGCAGATTTTGGACTTTTGAAAAAAAAGGTCACTGGGGGTTCTTACACCCGGGTGCGTTTGGACCGGGCACTTGAAACGGCCGAGTGGGTAACCAGGTTCCCGATGGCAAATATATCACAACTAACATCTGCTTCTTCTGGCCACGGGCCAATCTTGCTGAAATATGATGAAGAAGCACCCCGGCCAAAGCCTAGCTTTCGGTATGAGATTGTGTGGGAATCTCACGAATCGTGGCAGGATACTATCACTTTTAGATGGGGCGTGACCCACGGAGGGGCTGGTGTGGAAACACTTCGTAATAAGATTGATGCTCTAGCCAAGAACCTGGCGGTATGGAATAATGACTCCTTTGGGAGTGTTATAAAGGAAATTAAAAAAGCTAAGGCCGAACTGGAAAAGTTGCGCAATGAACCCTCTCGGACCTCTCCAAACCATGTTGAGATGAAGCTAAATGAGAGGCTTGTTGAATATATCACTGGGAGGAGGTAATGTGGAGACAAAGATCAAGAATTTATTGGTTGACAATGGGGATGTAAACACAAAAAAAATTCACATGAGGGCAAATATGAGGCATAAAAAGAACATGATTAAAGCACTGTATAATGCTATGGGGGTCCGTCGTCGAGCAGTCCCCTTTGCTTCCCCCCCCCCTCCCTGATCCTGGAAGCCAGGAGCACCGGAGGCTTCTGCCCTTGGCCGCTGCGGAGTGTGGGGTTCCCTGTTAAACACCCGATCTAGTTAATCTTCTCGGGTTAGTGATCTACATGGCGTCTGATGGAGCCTCTGGCTCTGGAGGAGTCAGCGAGGTTGAACGGATGATGGAAGAACTAGGGTTGAAGGAAGAAGATATGGACGACGTAGATGATGAGGAGGCGCCACCAGTGGAGGCAGGTTGGATCGCGCTTGCTAGGGTTAATACCAACAAGAGCTATAGCCAGACCTGGTTTCTGAGAAAAATGAGATCGGCATGGGACATAGCGCAGAGGTGAAATTTAAGCCTCTCAAGATAATCTCTATACTATACAATTCTCTTGCTTGGGAGACTGGGAGAGGGTAATGCAGGACGGCCCATGGAACTTTCGAGGGGATGCGGTGTTGTTGGCGCCGTATGATGGAGTCACAAAACCTTCCATGGTCAAGCTCGAGACGATCGACATATGGATTCAAATCCATGATGTCCCTGTTCTATATGCCCATCTAGTGCCATAGCTTGCAGCCAAAGTAAAAGAAGTTTTGTTCACTGAAACTATGTCCCGTGACTTCATTGGTAATTTCTATCGCGTTTGGGTCCGGATCAATGTTTTCAAGCCCTTAAAGAATGCAGTTTTCCATGATAAGGGGTGGGGAAAGGCAGATATATAAAGTGAAGTATGAGAGATTGCCGGATTGGTGCGCGGTTTGCGGTATCCTTGGACACCTGTTTAAGGAGCACGAGAACGGGGTGCATCCGCCGTCTGCGTTGATCTTCAAGAATCTTAGAGCTGAGTGGTTTATGCGCTCTTGTCGCGGTCCTGGTGATGGAAGTGGCCGTCGAGGAGGAAGAAGGGGTGGCCGTTCTGGAGATCGCTCGGGTGGTCGTACTAATGGAGGACGTGCTAGAGGGTGGTACGGAGAAAATAGTTCTGATGGAACCCGAGGCCTGAACAAGGGGGGAAAAGCACAGGAGATGGAGCTGTGTGCAGAAGGTACATATGTTCATATGGAAGATCCTAGCAGGAAGAGATTGGATAGGCAAGAGAGGGACAAGCCTCTGTTACCCCCCAGTTCAGATGCAACCATGGATACTAATGAGCTTGAGTTGACCATTGTGCAGCCGGGTACTGTGGTCACTAGCCCCCCTCCACAGAGAGATCAAAAGAGAACAAGGGAGTACCTTGCTCTGATACCAATTGAAAGTGCTAGTTATCGACTAGAGGGGGGTGAATAGGCTATTTTTATGAAAGTATTCAAAACTTGGATGTTTCGAAGACAAACAATAGAAATGACCTAATTGATATGCAGCGGAAGATAAACTACAACAAGCAAACCATAGTCAAGTATGTAATAACGTGAAAGTACAAGACTAATAGCAGCTATGTAGTAAGGATCAAGATGGAAGATAGTGAGAAGCCAAACAACAAAAGTAGTCAAGCAATGAAGTCAAATAGGTATGATAGATAAGCAATGACTTCACGAATACAAACTCTAAGTAAGGTGAGGGAGAAGATGGAACCAGTCACTTGTTGAAGACACATGATTTGTTGGACCAGTTCCAGTTGCTGTGACAACTGTACATCTGGTTAGGGAGGCTGAGATTCAACTCAGAAGACTGCGTCTTCACCTTATTCCCCTTGAGCTAAGGACACACAGTCCTCGCCCAATCACTCTGGTAAGTCTTATAGGTAGACTTCCGAACCTTCACAGACTGCGTTCACCGGCAATCCACAATGACTCTTGGATGCTCAAAACGCGACGCCTAACTGGCTGGAGGATTCACAGTCCTCAAGTGTAATAAGTCTTCGGGTCACACAGACAGGAAAACTTAAGTGATGCCTAACACTCTTTGGGTCTAGGTGTTTGGGCTTTGTCCTCGCAAGGATTTCTCTCTCTCAAAGGCTTCGAGGTGGGTTGCTCTCAAATGACAAAAGCCGTGCACTAACTCTGAGCAGCCATCAATTTATGGTGTAGGGGGTGGGCTATTTATAGCCACTAGGCAACCCGACCTGATATGTCCGAAATGACCCTGGGTCACTAAGGAACTGACACATGTTCCAACGGTCAGATTTCAAACACACACGACAACTTTACTTGGGCTACAAGCAAAGCTGACTCATCCAGCTCTGGATAAGTTTTGCTCTCATTTTCTTCGCTCGAAGACATAGGATTTGGGTTGAGCATCACTTCAGTCATTCTGACTATGATCACTTGGACCCCATTTAACAGTACGGTGGTTCCTATGACTCAACAAAGAAGAAGAGAAAACAACGAAACGACATACGCCTTTCAAGGCCCATAGTCTTCACTCAATGTCTTCTCATGTCATAGTCTTCAATGTGACTGTCTTCACATACCACCATTGTCGTCAATGTCTTCATACATTTTTAGGGGTCATCTCTAGTAGGTAAACCGAATCAATGAGGGACACTACCTGCGTTATCCTGCAATTCTCACAAACGCATTAGTCCCTCAACCACATTTGTCGTCAATACTCCAAAACCAACTAGGGGTGGCACTAGATGCACTTACAATCTCCCCCTTTTTGGTGATTGATGACAAACTGGTTGAAGTTTTCAACGGGGATACAATATGTGAAATTGTAAAGAATAGGGAATTGTCTTCATAAGTGGCAAAGGCTCCCCCTGAAGATGTGCATATAAGTAGTTTGCTTTTGGAATGCAAATGCACATGGCAGGTTGTACTTGTGGAGATCCTCTTCAACTTATGAAGATAATTCATCATGCATGAAATGATATAGCTAAGAGAATGACATGCATAATGAAAAATGGACGTCTGCAGAATGATCTAAGTGCGGAAGTTATCGTCGCACATGCGGAATTTATCATCGCACCAGAGTAAAGCGAATAAGTAGCATACGAACATCGAGTTTAAGTGTTACAACTCAAGGAACCAAATGTATCAAAAGCGAGAGTTGTAAACACTAGGCAAAATATAGTGCAACCGCCCTTATGAACCCGCTTGAAGACTATCAAACTCATATGCTTCTCCCCCTTTTGTCAGTAAGGACCAAAAAGGTTTGAAGACATAGAGCATCTACTCGTCCTCTTCAGAAGTAGATGATGCAGCAGTGTTGTCATTGTTGGTTGGCGGTGCAGACGAGCTTGGCGCAGTGTCGATTCATGCAGAAGTAGGGGGCGGTGAAGTAGCATCGGCTTCATCATCGATCACTCTGGCATTGACAGTTGCCACGGAGGAAGAATAGTCAGAGTCTTCAAGTGATGGAGTTCGTCGTAGGACTGCATTCTGTGGAGGAGTGGAGTCAAACTTGAAGCGTTAAGTGAAGCCATCGTCTTGAAGATCTGCTTCAGCACTGAGCAGGGTCAAAATCTTCCATGATCGCCGACAGGTCTCGTGAGTGACAAAAGCATTCTTGGTGGCAAGGTTTCGAATGTGATTGACGTCCACCAAGAGGCTTTCCATTTGCCGCTTGAGCCAGGAGTGATGCTTATCTTGTTTTTGATGCAGCGCGACAAGAAGTTCTCGATCATTGAGGACTCGAGAGCGCTTCCGAGGCCTTTGGCCAATTGTGCTCTCAGTGGCTTCAGTCCACGCACGATGAGGCAGACGTGTGTTCCCAGCCAGGGGATAGACACGAGATACCGCTTGGACGCCTTCCATGGGTTGAGAGAAGCTATGTTGATCTACATTCTGAAGACTTAGTGGCGTTTTGGCAGGCTCAGTGTATATGGCTTCAACAGACATATCAACCTCTGGTAGAAAGATCAGATGATTGCGAGCGGAGGGTTGATAGTTGATAGCAGAGTGCATCTTGATGAGGCGCATGACCCATGGAGCATAGAACTTCAGACCAAACAGATCAGATCCAGACGCAGCCAGTTGTCGGATGAAGAATTCTTGCGTGTTGAAGCTGATGCCATTGAGGATGTAGAAGACCAATGTCTTCATTGCTCCTTCAAGCTTTGCAGACGATGAATGCCCTTTGATAGGCCATAGAGTTCGCCTGACGATGTGATATATTGTGCGAGGCGGATACTCAAGGTCATCAACAAAGAAGTCTTGAGGGTATTCAGCGTCATGTGGCGATGGCTTCATCATGCTCGAGATCTGACTCATGTCGAGTTCTGGCTTATGAAATATGCTCTCCAGTGCATCGCGGTGGAGTTGACATCCATGTTCAAACAGCTCTCCGGGAGTGGGTAGGCCTGTGAGCTCAATGATGTCAAGAGCTTTGGCTTCATGATGAACATTTCCTGTCATCCACTCAAGAACCCATGTCTTCGTATCTCTGTTGTAGCCGCGGATGTGAAGGGTAGCATAGAATTGAAGCACAAGTTCTTCATTCCAGTGTTCTTTGTCTGTAACGAAACCAATCAGACCTGCATCATGAAAGCAATCAAGTGCTTCTTCTAAGCATGGCAGTCCGGCAATGGCTTCAGTGTCGAGGCGCATATGAGGGAAAATGCGCCCTTGATCATACTGTAACGCATGAGTAATAGCTTCTTTCTTTGATAGCTCGAACAAATCGGATGAGATCCTTGGCCTTGTGTAGGGGTTCTTTGCATTGTCAAAGAAAGTGTTGTGAGCTTTGAAGCCATTTGCATTGAAAGAACCTTTACAGGTGGCAGTGCCTGGAAACCTTGGCAGTCTTGGCTTCGGCTTCTAGACCTGAGGCCTATGCTCAATATGATAGTCGAACTAAGGACCAGAGGCATGAGGCGGAGGGACCAGAACGGGTCATCTTACTGTGACTAGCTCGCCATAGTTGTATGCTTGCTCGATTGTGTAGGTCCTTGATGGCGGAACTGAGCGGGCATGGCGAATCGAGGCTTCAGGCTGCTCAGCAGATGCTTCGGGAGCAGTTGCCTCATTGGCTTCAGGCACATTTCCTTCAGTGGCTTTAGGAGCAGTTGGTACAGGCTCCACATTGGCTTCAGCCATGACCAAGTCATTGGCTTCATTGGTGTTGGAGGTGGCAGCCTCAATGTTTTCAACCTCCACTTGAGGAGCTGGAGGGTCGGGCACTGGCACGTTCATATCACGTATAACTTCTTCAGTTACAGGGGTGTAGGGACACGTTCTTCCTCTTCTTGGGTTTCTTCGGCTGATGCAGCCGGATTGTCTTCAGCAGCTTTGGCTTCAGACTCGGAGACATTCACAGTTGGAGTGGCTTCTGAAAACACTTGACGTGCAACAAGTTGGTGGTGCACTTCTCCTTCTGGAACGCTCGAGAGAGGTACTTGAGGCCTTTGACCTTTGCGAAGCCTGCGAAATGCTGGCGACGCCTTTGGAGATGGGGTTGCCTGGGCCTCAAAGTCTTCCTCTTCTTCTTGCTATTGTTGTTGGGGAGAGACTTGTTGTTGGGGAGTACTAGGGGAGTCTTGTTGTTGCGGGCGATCAGCCCATGAAGCATCCTGAGCAATTGGCGTTAGAGGACGACCAATGCTGATGAGTTCGCTGTTCGTACGAACAGGCGATGATACCACATTGTACTCGATTTGAGGAAGAACTTCATCATCTTCAACATTGTCATGGTGACCAATGTCTTCAGCAGTGATGGGATCAGCTGCTGGAATCTCTTCAGCTTCAGGAGCCTCTGTGGAAGCAGGCTCATGAACAGTCATGCGAAGTTCTTGGGTTGCAGACGCGGGACAAACCATTGAAATGGGTTCAACAACCAAGGGCTCTGTGGGAGCAGCCCGATTCTTCTTGGTCTTGAGCTTCTTCTTGGAGGGAGCAGCATCAGAGGCATCAGGATTTTTCCTTTTTCTGGCTTCAGCCTCGGCAGCCCTCGTCTTCTTCATTGAAGCGGTTGACCGGACCTTTGGCTTTGAGCAGTCATGCTGCTTGGGAAGACTATGCGGGGTTCTTCCTGCCTTGAAGGTGCAGCTTGGTCAGTTGAAGACTTCTTTTTCTTTGCAGCCATTCTGGGGTCAATGCCAGGACGGCCAAGAGCCTTGCGCTTCTCAGCCTCATTGTAGGCAAGCACGCACTTGTCAGCCAAGCTCTTCATGCGCTCACGAGAGCCTCTGGCTTCTTCACGCTTCTTGACAAAGGCTTCTTTGAGGTCGTGCAGCATGACCTTGAAGTTTTTCACATCTTGCACGCTGAGTGCAGCCATATGCTTCTTGAACTGAGCCTTCTCATAGTCAATCTTATGCTTCAGTTCAACAATCCGCTGAGCAAGAGCTAGCTCAGAAGCAATGGCTCCATTGAAAGAGACGCTGAGGCCAATAGGAAGTTACAGATCTTCAAAGCTGATGTTAGGGGTGTCAAACCACTCATCAATGAAGTGACGGATGATTGCCACATCAAAGAGAGGCAAATTGTTGAAGATTTCTGCTTCTTCTTTGCTCTTGATAAGTTGCTCAAGGGCATCATCTGCAAGATCTTCATCACTGGACAGATCAATGTGCTCTTCACGCAGAATGGCAGCAGGAGTCAGTGTTAGTTCAGTATTATTGAAAATTTTCTTTCTCTTCTCCGTCTTCTTGGAGATACGGGATTGTTCTTCAGACCGCATTAATCGGCTTCGTGGAGGTGCAAGAGCTGCCGGCTTCACACGTGAAGCTTTTGGAGGAGCAGCTGACATTGAAGCCTTGACTTTCTTTTGCTTCTGCGGCTTTGGAGCAGGAGCAGGAGCTGGAGCTGGGGTTTCATCAGAGTCATCATTGTCATCAGAGTGATCCACTTTGGCACCTTGGACCAGGATGTAGGTGATGAGGCCATCAAGGTTTGAAAAGGGACCGATGACATTGGGTTCAGCATCACGTGAGCCGTCAGCACGGGGAGCGAGAGGGACCGATGTTGAAGTCTAATCCCAATGACTTCTTGTTTTCCTTTGCAGAAGCCTTTGCGTGCTGGAAGTTGCGCTTGAAGAGATTATCGTCACGACACCAGAGCAAAGACGTTGGGTCGGCATTCTCAGGCTGAGGTCCATGGACCATGCAAGGATAGAAACCTTGTGCAATACCTTCAGCCATGTTCTTGGGAGGTAGGCCTCGAAATTGTACTTGAACCACTATTGAGCCCAATATCGACGAATCCATTGGATTCGCGTCTTGCGCTGATTGTAGTTCTCTTCGGGATCTGTCTTGTACAGCTCTGCGAGGTCATCAGGCAGATCTTTTGAGGTTCCCTCGCGACGCTGTCTGCCGCCCTTCCTGACTGATTTATCTGCAGCCATGAGCTTCAAACTAATGGCTTCATGTTCAAAGGCTTCAAGGGCTTGCGTTTGCTGGACAAACAGGAACTGGCTTCGGGAGAGTTAATTTGATGTTGTAAGAGTTCTGCAAACGAATGCAGACTATGAGGACCAAGGGATTCTCCCACGGACATGTACCTGTGACATCATTAGAGATGCGAGGGAAGGGGAAGAGGTCATATGCATTCTCAGAAGATTTTGAAGATAAATCGGTTTGAAGACATTGACCTCATGATGCGAAGACATTCACTTATACGCTGAGAGTTGGTTCCAGATTTGTACGAATCCGTGAATAAGTACAAGTGAGGAATCTAACTAGTTGTGAAGCTTAAGTGAATATACTAGGCAGTACGAGATGTAGACAGAATAGATCTAACATAGTATGGGCAGAAACTAATTTTGGTAAGTAGGATGAATCTTGAAGATCAAACAGATGGTAAAAATAGAGTTATATTTACCACTCGAAGAACTGCTAGATGGGAAGAAGAGGAAGCCGAGCAGTTCAATCCACCGTGCCCTAACTTGGCGACGGAGGACACCTACGGCGGCGGCGGAGATGACGATGTTCGCGGCCGGCGTGAGGACGGCGTCGGAGAGGTCATGCGCAGCTAAGAGCTTCGTCGCCGGGCGTCGTCGAGAGCTAAGCGGTGGCGCTAGGGTTTTGACGAGGTGGAGAGGTGGAAGAAGATTTTCTTGACCGCAGGGACATGTATTTATAACGAGGTGTGCGGCATAGCGCAATTCACGCAGGTGTGCTGGCGGTTCACATTCGAGGGGCACGTGGCAAGCATGCAACATACTCCGAGATGTCCCACGTTCCCACGCCCGCCAGTTTGTCGGATGGTCGTTCCGGCTTCCGAATTCAACAGAAGGATGAATCATTTAAAACAGACTTAAAGTTTGTCTCTGTGTCTTCTGCTCACAAGGACGCAGAGAAGACATTCGACAGTTTCAATAGAATGCATATGATTTGGACAGATAGAGTTTGAGATAGAAAGCATAGAGAGATTAGGGTCCGATCACATTCACTTAGTTAAAAAGATTCAACTTGAAGACATAGCTATAAGTGAATGCTGTAGAGGACAGAACAATATATATATATATATATATCAGACAGCAACCAAATCAACATAGTGAAGAATCATGAATATAAGTTGAAGTTGAAGACAAATCAAATGCGAAGATATTGCAGAAATAACGCCATGAGTGAAACACTTCAAACAAAGAAATTTGGTGGTGGCGTTACCCACCGTATAGGAAGTATTAGACCCATATCGGCGCACAATTATCGTGGCGCTCCGAAGTCAAATTCCACTTTAATGTATTCACACTCAGAATGTAAGTCTTCATTGATTGAAGATATACGTTACTTCGTGTGTTGCACATCTAAGTCATCAACATGCATAAGTGTTAGGATGTGTGCTTGATCACAGGACATTTGAGGATTCCAAGATATTTATCTCACACCGTAACTTGCAAAACCTTTTCTCATCCAAGGGCTTTGTGAAGATATCTGCCAGTTGCTCTTCAGTGTTGACGTGAATGATATCAATATCTTTCTTCATGACATGATCCATGAGAAAATGATGACGAATTTCAATGTGCTTTGTCTTCGAGTGCTGGACTGGATTGTTGGCAATCTTGATGGTGCTTTCATTGTCGCAGAAGAGAGGTACTTGTGTCAGATTGATGCCATAGTCCTTGAGAGTTTGCTTCATCCATAGAAGCTGAGCACAGCAAGATCCAGCAGCAATGTGTTCAGATTCAGCAGCTTGAGAGTGATACAGTTACGCTTCTTTGAAGACCAACAGACAAGTGATCGTCCCAGAAAGTGACATGTGTCTGATGTAGACTTGCGATCCACCTTGTCACCAGCATAATCAGCATTCGAAAATCCAACCAAATCAAACTTTGAGCCCTTTGGATACCATAATCCGAGCGTTGGGGTGTGAGCCAAATATCGAAGAATTCGCTCCACAGCTAAGTGATGCGATTCCTTTTGTGCCGCTTGGAATCGAGCACACATGCAAACACTAAGCATAATATCTGGCCTAGATGCACATAGGTAAAGTAAAGAACCAATCATTGAGCGGTATACCTTTGATCGAACTCTTTACCATTGTCGTCGGGACCAAGATGGTGTTTGGCTGGCATTGGCGTCATGTATCCTTTGCACTCTTGCATTCCAAACTTCTTCAGACAATCTTGGAGGTATTTTTCTTGAGATATAAAGATGCCATTTCTTTGCTGACAAATTTGAAGACCAAGGAAGAACTTGAGCTCTCCCATCATGGACATCTGATATTGTTCTTGCATCATGTATCCAAATTCATCACTATACTTATGGTTGGTGCAGCCGAAGATAATGTCATCCACATATATTTGGCATACAAACAGTTCACCATCATATGTCTTCGTGAAGAGTGTGGGATCAAGGGATCCAGGTTTGAAGCCTTTGCTCTTTAGGAAGTCTTTGATTGTATCATACCAGGGGTGCGGAGCTTGTTTGAGGCCATACAATTGCTTTATTTAGCTTGTACACCATATCGTGATGTTTTGGATCTTCAAAGCCGTGGTTGAGCGACATATACTTCTTCTTCAATCTTGCCATTGAGAAATGCACTCTTCACATCCATTTGATATAGCAAGATGTTGTGGTGGTTAGCATAGGCTAGTAGTATGCGAATGGCTTCAAGCCTAGCTACAGGAGCAAATGTTTCATCGAAGTCAATTCCTTCAACTTGAGTATATCCTTGATCCACAAACCGTGCTTTGTTTCTGACGACTTGACCATGCTCATCTTGCTTGTTTCGATATATCCATTTGGTGCCAATAATGTTATGCTTGCGAGGGTCAGGGCGCTTGACAAGTTCCCAAACATTATTCAGCTTGAACTGTTGAAGTTCTTCTTGCATAGCTTGAATCCATTCTGGTTCCATAAAAGCTTCAGCAACTTTCTTGGGTTCTGATATTTAAACAAATGAAAAGTGCCCACAGAAATTTGCTGGCTGTGTTGCTCTTGAGCGAGTAAGCGGACCAGGTGCATTGATGTTATCGATTATCTTCTCAATCTGTACTTCATTTGCAACTCGAGGATGAACTGGACGAAGAATTTGCTCATGCTTATCATTGTCATCATTGGGAGGATTGTCTTCAGTGGAGCATTGTCTTCAAGTTGGTTAGGTGCGTAAATGATAAGTTCCTCTTCAAGGTTGTGCTTCATTTGGCATGATTTCACCAGTTCCCATCAGCTTGATAGATTCGCTGGGCGGAGCTTCGTCTAGTGTACTTGGCAGGAACTCTCTTTGTGAACCATTGGTTTCATCAAATCGCACATCTACAGTTTCGATTGAAGACTCTGTAAGAGTGTGAGTCCTTTCCGTAACCGAGCATGAAGCCTTCGTGAGCTTTGGGTTTAAATTTTGACTTGTGATGGGGATCCTTGATCCAGCACTTAGCCCCAAATACTCAAGTAGCTGACATTTGGCTTCTTGCCAGTAAGGAGCTCATAAGAAGTTTTGTTCAGAAGCTTATGGATATAAACACGGTTGATGACGTGACAAGCTGTATCAATGGCTTCAGGCCAAAACTTTCTTGGTGTCTTGTACTCGCCGAGCATCGTTCAAGCCATCTCAATGAGGGTTCTGTTCTTGCGCTCCATGATGCCATTTTGCTGAGGTGTGTATGGAGCAGAGAAATCATGAGTGATTCCCATAGTATCCAGATAAAGATCAAGTCCGGTTTCTTGAATTCAGTGCCGTTATCACTTCTGATATGCTTGATCTTGACGCCATAATTGTTCATTGCTCGATTGGCGAAGCGTCTGAAGACATCTTGCACTTCAGTCTTGTAGAGAATTATGTGTACCCATGTGTATCTTGAGTAGTCATCAACAATGACGAAGCCATAGAGACAAGCAGTTGTTGTGAGGGTAGAGTAATGAGTAGGGCCAAACAAATCCATGTGTAACAGCTCGAAGGGTTGAGATGTGGTCATGATTGTCTTCGAGGGTGCTTTGCCTAGTCATCTTTCCAGCCTTCAAGCACCACACAAATGATCCTTCTTGAACTAGACACCTTCGATGCCTATGACATGCTTCTTCTTGGCGAGTGTGTGTAAGTTCCTCATGCCAAGATGCCCTAGCCTCCGATGCGAGCCAAAGATTCTGAAGCTTTTGCAAGAAGACATACGGCAAGCTGTGGACCTGCTGAGAAATCTACCATGTATAGATCATCTTTCCTGTACCCTTCAAAGACTAGAGACTTGTTAGATTCCATTAGTACAAGGCAACGATATTTTCCGAATATCACAATCATGTTCAAGTCACAAAGCATTGAGACAGACATCAAGTTGAAACCAAGGGATTCAACAAGCGTCACTTTATCCATGTGTTGATCCTTTGAGATTGCAACTCTACCTAGACCCAATACCTTGCTTTTACGAGTGTCAGCAAATGTGATGTGACTCTTGTCTGATGGACGTAAGGTTGAGTCCATGAGAAGACTTCGATCACCAGTCATATGATTAGTGCATCCACTGTCCATAATCCATTCTGAAGCATGAGGTGTCATACCCTACAAAGTACAATTAGGGGATAGGCTTCACCAAGAGCATTGTGAGGCATAAACATTTGACAGCAAGTGGATTATTGAAGCTTAAATCAAGATTAGGACTGATAGGATGAATGGCAAACGATTCAGAACAAAATACATAGTGAGACCATTTGGGCATTTGATCTTGTGCCCTACAAGAAGTTTTAGGTCCCCAAAGAATAGCATCGACGCCTTTGATTTTTCGGTGGAGACCCTTTCCTGCAAAAAGAGCTAATTCTTCTTAACCACCCACATCTTCGTGGGTGGCTTAGAAGAAATGAGTCTAAGTGCAGCATCCGAGAACTTGACTTTGGAGCCCTAGCAAATAGCCTTGCAGGAGATGAACGATACTCATATGACTAAGCAGAAAAGTTCTTAGTTCTATGAACATAGCGGTTTGATGACACACGCTCATATTCATAAATTTGAGTACGGTTTCCCTGCAAAACATTGGCGTTAGGGTGACTCAGGTGAGTCCTCTGTCTGTATGAAACCTTTGGACCATATGACGCCTTTGGTCTGGGGTTTGTCTTCTTCCCAGGTGGTGTCATGATGACATTCATTGGAAGATTCTCAAGACAGCTTTTGGGAACCCAGATCTTCTTCATAGGCGGTCCATTCCTGCAGTTAGTACCAATATACCTGGCAAACACTTCACCATTCAGATTCTTGAACAGCTTATAGTTTGAATCAAAGGATTCATCAATGATAAGAGGGTTAGATCAGGTAAAGCCAGATAATGTGGATGTATCCATCGAAGGTACCTTTTGCAGCAACCCATGTGGTTTTGGGATCTGCTTTCAAAGCTTCCGAGGGAACCATCAACATTCATTTTCCTCTCGAACCCAACACCCTCTTTCCTAGGGTTTGGTTCAGAATCTGCTTTTGAGGACATCGCAGTGTCTGATGCCCTTTCAGACTTTTATACTCCCTGTTTCAAGCAATGTCTTCAACCTAGCATTTTCATCAGCAATAGCAGTGGTATCCTCCGCAGAGGGGTTAGTTACCACATTAGTAGTTGAAGACAATGAAACAGTAGCAGCAGTTGAACATTCAGGAACAGAGGTAGCGATATCATGCTCAATACATTTTAGACATGGTGGTTCAAATCCATCCTGAACAGAACTGATCTGTTGAGCGCGAAGTGACTCATTCTCTTTTTGAAGATCTTCATGAGCCGCTCTCAATTTCTCAAGCTCTTGCTTCCTTTGAAGATAATCATAGGAGAGCTTTTCATGAGTGGTTGAGAGCGTTTCATGACGACTTTCAAGTTCTTTGTACTTAGCATGAAGATTTTAATGTCTTCAACGAAGGGACTGTGAACATGTCATTTCCGCCCAATGTGTCATCGCTTTTGTCTAACATTTTTCGAGTATGTTCCATAGCTCTTTGTTGTTCGGTTGCAATTTTAGCAAGTGTTTTGTAGCTGGGTTTGGATTCACAATCAAAGTCATCTTCACTTGATGTTTGAAAGTAAGCATCACGTGATTTTACCTTGGCACCGCGTGCCATGAAGCAGTAGGTGGGAGCAGGGTCGTCCTTGTCATCAGCATCAGCGTTGATGTAGAAGTCATTGTCTTCAGTGTTGAAGATGGACTTGGCAACATAGGTTGTGGCTAAAGCCAGACTTGCTACGCCAGAGTCGGACTCCTCTTCAGACTCCACCTCCACCTTCTCAGAAGCAGACTCCTCCTCTGAATCCATTTCCTTGCCAACAAAAGCACGAGCCTTGCCAGATGAGCTCTTCTTATGTGATGAAGACTTTGATGAGGACTTGGAAGAAGACTTTGAGGATTTCTTCTTTTTCTTGTCATCAGAATCATATTCCTTGCTCTTCTTCTTCTTCTTCTCATTGTCCCACTGTGGACACTCAGAGATATAGTGTCCAGTCTTCTTGCACTTGTGACAGGTTCTCTTCTTGTATTCATGAGTGGAAGCTTCATCATTTCTTGAGCTGGATCGTGAAGACTTTCTGAAGCCTTTCTTCCTAGTGAACTTCTGGAACTTCTTCACAAGCAAAGCAAGTTCCTTTCCAATGTCTTCAGGATCATCAAAACCGCAGTCAGATTCTTCTTCAGACGAGGAAACAACTTTTGCCTTCAAAGCGCGAGTTCGGCCATAGTTGGGACCATAGATATCTTTTTTCTCAGATAGCTAGAACTCATGTGTGTTGAGCCTCTCAAGTATATCAGACGGATCGAGTGTCTTGAATTCAGGACGTTCTTGTATCATGAGGGCAAGGGTGTCAAAAGAGCTGTCAAGTGATCTCAGTAGTGTCTTGACGATTTCATGCTTGGTGATCTCAGTGGCACCGAGAGCATGAAGCTCATTTGTGATGTCAGTGAGGCGATCAAACGTGAGCTGGACATTTTCATTGTCGTTTCTCTTGAAGCGGTTGAAGAGGTTGCGAAGAACACTGATCCTTTGATCTCTCTGGGTTGAGACGCCTTCGTTGACCTTGGATAGCCAGTCCCAGACTAGCTTCGACGATTCCAGAGCACTCACACGGCCATACTGTCCTTTGGTCAGATGACCACAGATGATGTTCTTTGCAGTTGAGTCCGATTGAATGAACTTCTTGACATCAGCCGGGTGACACCTTCACCAGATTTGGGAACGCCGTTCTTGACGACATACCAGAGGTCGACATCAATGGCTTCAAGATGCATGCGCATCTTATTCTTCCAGTAGGGATAGTCAGTTCCATCGAACATGGGGCAAGCAGCGTAGACTTTGATTATCCCTGTAGTCGACATAGCTAAAACTCTAGGTGGTTAAACCGAATCACACAGAACAAGGGAGTACCTTGCTCTGATACCAATTGAAAGTGCTAGTTCTCGACTAGAGGGGGGGTGAATAGGCGATTTTTATGAAAGTCTTCAAAACATGGATGTTTCAAAGACAAACAATAGAAATGACCTAATTGATATGCAGCGGAAGATAAACTACAACAAGCAAACCATAGTCAAGTATGTAATAACGTGAAAGTACAAGACTAATAGCAGCTAGGTAGTATGGATCAAGATGGAAGATAGTGAGAAGACAAACAACAAAAGTAGTCAAGCAATGAAGTCAAATAGGTATGATAGATAAGCAATGACTTCACGAAGACAAACTCTAAGTAAGGTGAGGGAGAAGATGGAACCAGTCACTTGTTAAAGACACAGGATTTGTTGGACCAGTTCCAGTTGCTGTGACAACTGTACATCTGGTTAGGGAGACTGAGATTCAACTCAGAAGACCGCGTCTTCACCTTATTCTCCTTGAGCTAAGGACACACAATCCTCGCCCAATCACTCTGGTAAGTCTTCAAGGTAGACTTCCGAACCTTCACAGACTGCGTTCACCGGCAATCCACAATGACTCTTGAATGCTCAGAACGCGACGCCTAACCGGCTGAGGATTCACAGTCCTCAAGTGTAATAAGTCTTCAGGTCACATAGACAGGAAAACTTCAGTGATGCCTAACACTCTTTGGCTCTGGGTGTTTGGGCTTTGTCCTCGCAACGATTTCTCTCTCTCAAAGGCTTCGAGGTGGGTTGCTCTCAAACGACAAAAGCCGTGCACTAACTCTGAGCAGCCACCAATTTATGGTGTAGGGGGTGGGCTATTTATAGCCACTAGGCAACCCGGCCTGATATGTCTGAAATGACCCTGGGTCACTATGGAACTGACACGTGTTCCAACGGCCAGATTTCAAACACACACGGCAACTTTACTTGGGCTACAAGCAAAGCTGACTCATCCAGCTCTGGATAAGTTTTGCTCTCATTGTCTTCGCTCGAAGACATAGGACTTGGGTTGAGCATCACTTCAGTCATTCTGACTATGATCACTTGGACCCCACTTAACAGTACGGTGGTTCCTATGACTCAACAAAGAAGAAGAGGAAACAACGAAACGACATAGTTTTCGCGCTCCATAGTCTTCACTCAATGTCTTCTCATGTCATAGTCTTCAATGTGAATGTCTTCACATACCACCATTGTCGTCAATGTCTTCATACATTTTTAGGGGTCATCTCTGGTAGGTAAACCGAATCAATGAGGGACACTACCTGCGTTATCCTGCAATTCTCACAAACGCATTAGTCCCTCAACCACATTTGTCGTCAATACTCCAAAACCAACTAGGGGTGGCACTAGATGCACTTAACCTCTGTTACCCCCCCAGTTCAGATGCAACCATGGATACTAATGAGCTTCAGTTGACCATTGTGCAGCCGAGTACTGTGGTCACTAGCCCCCCTCCACAGAGAGATCAAAAGAGAACTAGGGTGAATGTTGAAGAAGAGGGGGTAACGAACAGTGTTGTGAAGAACTTGGCGGGCTCCTTTGAGGAGCGCTGCCGGCCCCAATGAGTGCCATATGTTGGAACTGTCGTGGAGCGGGCAAACCTGCGGTAGTTCAAGAACTTCACGACATCGCAAGGAAATTTGCCCCTACCGTGCTCTGCATTGTTGAAACACAAATAAAGGGAGCACGTGTAGAAGCTTTAGCAACTTATTTGGGATATGACAATGCTTATGCAATTGATAGCCAAGGCAGGAGTGGCTATCAGGGCAGATTTTGGACTTTTGAAAAAAAAGGTCACTGGGGGTTCTTACACCCGGGTGCGTTTGGACCGGGCACTTGAAACGGCCGAGTGGGTAACCAGGTTCCCGATGGCAAATGTATCACACCTAACATCTGCTTCTTCTGACCACGGGCCAATCTTGCTGAAATATGATGAACAAGCACCCCGGCCAAAGCCTAGCTTTCGGTATGAGATTGTGTGGGAATCTCATGAATCGTGGCAGGATACTATCACTTTTGGATGGGGCGTGACCCACGGAGGGGCTGGAGTGGAAACACTTCGTAATAAGCTTGATGCTCTAGCCAAGAAACTGGCGGTGTGTAATAATTACTCCTTTGGGAGTGTTATAAAGGAAATTAAAAAAGCTAAGGCCGAACTGGAAAAGTTGCGCAATGAACCCTCTCAGACCTCTCCAAACCATGTTGAGATGAAGCTAAATGAGAGGCTTGTTGAATTATATCATAGGGAGGAGGTAATGTGGAGACAAAGATCAAGAATTTATTGGTTGACAGTGGGGGACAGAAACACAAAATTTTTTCACATGAGGGAAAATATGAGGCATAAAAAGAACATGATTAAAGCACTGTATAATGCTATGGGGGTCCGTCGTCGAGCAGTCCCCTTTGCTTCCCCCCCCCGCCTGATCCTGGAAGCCAGGAGCACCGGAGGCTTCTGCCCCTGGCCGTGGCGGAGTGTGGGGTTCCCTATTAAACACCCGATCTTGTTAATCTTCTCGGGTTAGTGATCTACATGGCGTTTGATGGAGCCTCTGGCTCTGGAGGAGTCAGCGAGGTTGAACGGATGATGGAAGAACTAGGGTTGAAGGAAGAAGATATGGACGATGTAGATGATGAGGAGGCGCCACCAGTGGAGGCAGGTTGGATCGCGCTTGCTAGGGTTAATACCAACAAGAGCTATAGCCAGACCTGGTTTTACAGAAACATGAGATCGGCATGGGACATAGCGCAGGAGGTGAAATTTAAGCCTCTCGAAGATAATCTGTATACTATACAATTCTCTTCCTTGGGAGACTGGGAGAGGGTAATGCAGGACGGCCCATGGAACTTTCGAGGGGATGCGGTGTTGTTGGCGCCGTATGATGGAGTCACAAAACCTTCCATGGTCAAGCTCGAGACGATCGACATATGGATTCAAATCCATGATGTCCCTGTTCTATATGCCCATCTAGTGCCATAGCTTGCAGCCAAAGTAAAAGAAGTTTTGTTCACTGAAACTATGTCCCGTGACTTCATTGGTAATTTCTATCTCGTTTGGGTCCGGATCAATGTTTTCAAGCCCTTAAAGAATGCAGTTTCCATGATAAGGGGTGGGGAAAGGCAGATATATAAAGTGAAGTATGAGAGATTGCCGGATTGGTGCGCGCTTTGCGGTATGCTTGGACACCTGTTTAAGGAGCACGGGAACAGGGTGCATCCGCCGTCTGCGTTGATCTTCAAGAATCTTAGAGCTGAGTGGTTTATGCGCTCTTGTCGCGGTCCCAGTGATGGAAGTGGCCGTCGAGGAGGAAGAAGGGGTGGCCGTTCTGGAGATCGCTCGGGTGGTCGTACTAATGGAGGACGTGCTAGAGGCCGGTACGGAGAAAATAGTTCTGATGGAACCCGAGGCCTGAACAAGGGGGGAAAAGCACATGAGATGGAGCTGTCTGAAGAAGGTAGAGATGTTCATATGGAAGATCCTAGCAAGAAGAGATTGGATAGGCAAGAGAGGGACAAGCCTCTGTTACCCCCCAGTTCAAATGCAACCATGGGTACTGTGGTCACTAGCCCCCCTCCACGGAGAGATCAAAACAGAGCTAGGGTGAATGTTGAAGAAGAGGGGGTAACGAATCTTTTGAGGAGGGCTGCCGGCCCCAATGAGTGCCATATGTTGGAACTGCCGTGGAGCGGGCAAACCTACGGCAGTTCAAGAACTTCGCGACATCGCGAGGAAATTTGCCCCTACCGTGCTCTGCATAGTTGAAACACAAATAAAGGGAGCACGTGTAGAAGCTTTAGCAACTTATTTGGGATATGACAATGCTTATGCAATTGATATCCAAGGCAGGAGTGGCGGGATTGGAATTTTTTGGAATGGACGGAGGAGATGGGCTCGGCGGCAGAGGAATGGGTGGCCGGGGGCGCGGCCGGTCGCCGGGCAGTGGCGCGCAGGAGGAAAAGAGAGGCCATGGATCGGGCGTGAGGAGCTCCTCTCCCTTGGCTCGATGCGTGCGTATGTGTGTGGCGGCGGGCAGAGGGAACGAGGGGAGATCGATGGAGAGGGGATCGAGCTCTCTGGCGGCTAGGGTTAGGAGGATTAGGTGGGCCTTGGCCTTGGGCCGGCGCGGGAGGTTGGGAGGCCCAGGCTGCTGGGCTCCTTCTCTCTCTACTAAAAGAAAAGAAAAAAACAGAGATTAAGAAAGAAAAGAAAGAGTGGTTAGGGGAAGAAGTTGGACACGCAGATAGTTTTCCCGAACTCACAAAAATGTGCTTGTTCCGAGAAAATAGAAAAGGCCATGATTGAAAGATTTGAATTCAACTCATTTGGTTTAAAATTCAAATGGTTTGAATAGGAAGTGAGGGTAGGGAAGGTCCAAAAATGTTCGGATTTTTGGTGGAGCTCCGGAAGATGATAAAAGAATGTATGGCAAGGTTGGAAAACAAGAATTGAGATAACAAAGGCATTGGGATTTATTTGCAAGTGTGTTTGCGGTAAATCCAAATAATTGGAATATTTACTATTGCTCTCTAAATATCGAGAGGATATGTTTTAAAGAGAATCACCATGTGAATTCCCTCGATTTAAATGGATCAAAGATCCATGCCATTTATTTAGTTGAGTTGCAAAAGATTTATGAGATGATGGCATGATGACATGATGCAATGCAAAAATAAAAAGGGTAGGCACAAATAAAAACACATGGAGGTCACAAAAATATGGAAGTCTTCTCGAGCATCGGTCTCGGGGCGTTACAACACTCCACCACTACGAGAGGATCTCGTCCCGAGATCTAGGATGGCACCGGATAGAAAACGGAAGAAGAAAGAGGTAAAACTAAGTTGCTTCTTTGACAAAAGAGTGAAACCAACGAACCTTGAGAGGTTGACAAAATGAAAGAAAGAAAACAACGAAGATGAACAAAGTTGAAAACACTCTGTTAGAAAAGAGGAACATGGGATACGACGAGAACCAAGAGGTTTAGTGATAAGATAGATATTGACACCACTCCGGTTAAAACAAGATAGAGAAGGAATAAGAATGATATAATTTTGGCAGCACTCCGACTGTAAATGGAAGGAATTAGAATCATGAACTTGAAAAGATGGGATGATACTTGATGAAATCAACAACACACTGCCTCTGGAACTATTGAAAGAATGGCACAAGGGGTAAGAAAGATTTCAGACAGCTCTCCGGTTGAGGAAGCAGGCAAAACTTGAGAAGATGAGAGAACTCGAATGAAAACATGACACTCCGGCTAAACGGAGAAGCAAGGAGAAGAACATGATCTTGACAAAACAAGATGATGGCTCGAAGAGAGCAACATCACAATGCCTCCGGAAGAGAGAATAGAAGATAGACCATTGGAATAACAGAATGGTGAAGAAAATGATAACTTCTACCACAATTGAATTTGGAAAGCATCCTTGCAAGAAGGTTAGAGCGGAGTTCTTGTAAAACCAACAACGGAAGGATATGATCCTCGTGGGCTTATGGAGACATCTCAAAAATAGAGGTGAAATTTGCCACTAACGAAAACAATTGATTGCTCGAAGAAATAAAAACTGCTTTTGCCGAGAGGATATGAGAAAACTTGGATCATTGATAAGCACCACAAATATCAACATTCCTTAGGGAAGGCTTTAGGTGAAATCTATACCAAGATAGCTCCAATGAAGAGATTAATGGATTTAAAATACCTCATTCTTGACAACATGTGAATCATGAAGCATGAAGGGAAATTGTGAAGAATGACATAACACCATCTCAAGAGATAAGGTAGAAAGAATTGCACTTCGGAATGCAAGATGAAGAATACTTGAACTCCTCAAAACAAAACATGTGTTGGAACATCATGTTTATTTTGAAGTATAGCTTGGCGGATCTTAACTTCGAGAAAAATCTTGAAGAACAATTGAAGAATGAAAAGAATCCTTGATGAACCACTATGTAGAGCCTCCATGAAGAACTCCGGTAATGAAAGGATGATAAAAAGAAAGAGAAGTTGAAAACACAAGGTGAAGCCTTGCGATGGTTTAGATGGAGCTTCCCGACGGGATAATGCGGAAAAAAATGGAACTCCGGAAAAGAAAAGATGAAACACTAGAACCGAGAATTACTTCGTCATGAACAAACTCCGAAGGAAGGGATTAAACACTTGGATGAAAAAAGAACAAGAATTATGTCATGCTTATCCTTCACCAATTCAGATTGATGACAAGCAACGGATTTGGCATACTACTTATACTCGTAGAAAGGATTAAGAGAGACATAAGCGCAAACTTGAGAAGGTCTTCAACAATTCGCGGTAGGATTTGGAAAGAACGAATGAATTGATACGATAATAAAGGAATAGGAATGTTGAACAAACCACCGGTAGGATTATGAGAGAACAAATGAATTGGTACGATGCCAAACGAAGAGGAATATTAAACAAACCATCGTAAGAACTGAAAATGAATGATGAAGGAGAACGAATCACCGTAAGGAATTAGAAATGAACGAAGATACTTGAGAGAATTTAGATACATGAGAATGGAGAGATCATGAACTGATTAGTGAATACTTGAATGATGCACCGGTAAGATTTGGGGAACAAGAGCTGAAAGCTGGAATGAATAATTATGACATGATGGCCTTCGGAGGAAAGAAATGGAAACAACTCATGAAATGCTCCGTATGGTAAGAAAAGAATTCTCACAATTGAAAACAATTATGAGAGGATGGCATCAAGCTAGAACCGTGAATCTTGAAGAGAATGGAGCAAGATTAAAGAGAAACTCTTCTTCGGTCTTCAAACTTCGAGAATGACGACGAGAAACACCACCATGAATTGTTGAGTTACTCCGGGATGAAAATTAGAAAGGTTGAACCAATGATGAAAAGAATTTGAAAGCGATCTTGGAGAAGGAATATGACTGATGATAATTTATTCTTACGTCAAACTTTGAAAGAATTTTAGAAGCTCCGGAAAATTTAGAAGAGTCAGGTAAGATACTGGAAAAAGACTTGTGGGTTAGGGTCCACTCAAAAGAAACACCGTTGAACGATTTAAAGAGAGACTGCGCCGGTTGAATTAAATGGCTTGAATGAGATAATTATCTCCAGATAGCTTGAACGGATTGGGAATGGAAATGCGAATCTTCTGAGATATCTTCAACACTCCGGAAACAAATGAATAACAAGAAGTGAAAAATTAAGAGGTGCACCGGCATGAGAAAACATTTGAAACGAGGAAGGGAATATGATCAACATCGAAAACTTGACTTGAGTCCACCGGAGAAGAAAAGAACGAAGAATAATAAACTCGAAGCTTCCTTTAGCATCTTCATGAGAATCACCGGATAAGCACATTGAAAGAAAAGAATGAAGAGACTTCACATGAATAAATGGATACCTGATTAAGAAATCTGAGTCCTTGAAGAAAAAAAAGGGATGGGAGGGCGGGAAAACAAAGACAACTTGGGATGGATGAAACAAACACCGTTGAGAAAACTTAGAATTGATCTTGCAAATGTTGAAATGATCGGATCCACTTGAAGAGAAGCACGCCGGTTGAAAAGGATTGACATGACACTCTCAGTTATCATGAAGGATTGGTATTCACATCAGAGTATGAGAACACCGCTTAGAATAAGGTATGGAATCAACACTTGGCATTGAAGCAACTTGAATACCACAAAACGGAACAAAAACAAAGGATTTGGCTTGCAGAATAAGCCGGAAACAAACATATGATAGATCCCATATCGTATCATGTGTCTGTTGGAAAGATAATCTAGGAGCTACTTGAATTCCCACTTATAAACTCCGAAACATTCTGGTTATGCAATCTGGTGTTGGGGATACAGGGGACGCAATATAACTCACCCAAACTAACAATACCTAGATCCAACTGTATCCATCCTTCAACACATAACCAAGAAAACTCCGAAATCGTTTACCTCGACCTTGAAAAGCATCCGTTATACGAAGTCATGGCAATACTCGAGCTCGCCCGATCGGGTTATCGAGGTTATCTCACCAACAACTGCATAAAAGAGATTTTCGATGTCGGCAAAACTCAGGTATTCGAACTACAACGATAAAATTGTGACGACAACACCTCGGAGCTCAACTCCCCGGGACACTGCCACAACCCCTAAATGTCAGGAGGCACCAAGAACAATGTTCTCGTCACAAAATCATCGGAACGATTCCAAGATACCCGCGTGATCCTAAAAAAATTAGTGAAATTTGAGGAGAGGAAAGTCAAAACATCTACGTCAGGAGATCTCACCAGAGCGACAAAGGGACTGAGTAGTAAAAAGAATCCTACTCTCCGATATATAATCCTAAGACTCAAAACATTTTTGTTCTAGACTCAACAACGCCAGCAAACAATCAAGCAGGTGGCTCATAAGTCGGTGATGGCTCGATACCAACTTAGCGCCCTCGATGCGGCTATATCTCCCACGTGTCGAAGCACGACTTAGAGGCATAACCGCATTGAAAGCAATGTCGCAAGTGAGGTAATCTTCACACAACCCATGTAATACATAAGGGAAAGAGATACATAGTTGGCTTACAATCGCCACTTCACACAATACATGAGTAGAGCATTACATCATACAGATACAATCAAGGTCCGACTACGGAACCAAAACAAAAGAAGACTACCCCAAATGCTACACAGATCCCCGATCGTCCCAACTAGGCTCCACTACTGATCAACTGAAACTATACAACACAATGAACAAGATCTTCATCGAGCTCCTCCTTGAGCTCGGATGCGTCACCTGCACGGTTTCATCGGCACCTGCAAACTGGTTTTGGAATTATCTGTGAGTCATGGGGACTCAGCAATCTCACACCCGCGAGATCAAGACTATTTAAGCTTATAGGTAGGACAGAGTGGTGAGGTGGAGCTGCAGCAAGCAACTAGCATATATGGTGGCTACATTCGCAAAAGAGAGCGAGAAGAGAAGCAAGGCATGGTCGTGAAGCTAGTAGCGATCAAGAAGTGATCCTGAAACTACTTACGTCAAACATAACTCCAACACCGTGTTCACTTCCCGGACTCCGCCGAGAAAAGACCATCACGGTTACACACGCGGTTGATGTATTTTAGTTAAGATCAACTTCGGGTTTTCTACAACCGGACATTAACAAATTCCCATCTGCCTCATAACCGCGGGCACGGCTTTCGAAAGATAATACCCTGCAGGGGTATCCCAACTTAGCCCATGATAAGCTCTCGCGATCAACGAAGGATATTCCTTCTCCCCGGGAAGACCCGATCAGTCTCGGAATCCCCTCTACAAGACATTTCGGCATTAATAAAACAAGACCAGCAAAGCCGCCCGGATGTGCAGACAAATCCCGATAGGAGCTGCACATATCTCGTTCTCAGGGCACACCGGATGAGCAAGACGTCGGGTTGGCATAGACCCTGATTGCCCAGGGGGCGCCGGACATCGCTCGGTTTGGACCAGCAATCGAAGGAGAACTGGCCCGGGGGTTTAATATAAAGATGACCATTGAGTCTGCAGAACCCAAGGGAAAAAGGCTTAGGTGGCAAATGGTAAAACCAAGGTTGGGCCTTGCTGGAGGAGTCTTATTCAAAGCGAACTATCAAGGGGGTCCCATAAATCACCCAACCGAGTTAGGGACGCAAAATCCGGGAACATAATACCGATATGACGGAAACTAGGGCGGCAAGAGTGGAACAAAACACCAGGCATAAGACCGAGCCTTCCACCCTTTACCAAGTATATAGATGCATTAATTAAATAAGATATATTGTGATATCCCAAAATATCCATGTTCCAACAAGGAACAAACTTCATCTTCACCTGCAACTAACAACGCTATAAGAGGGGCTGAGCAAAGAGGTAACATAGCCAAACAACAGTTTGCTAGGAAAGGATGGTTAGAGGCTTGACATGGCAACATGGGAGGCATGATATAGCAAGTGGTAGGCATCGTAGCATAGGCATAGCAAAGGAGCGAGCATCTAGCAAGCAAAGATAGAAGTGATTTCGAGGGTATGGTCATCTTGCCTGAAATCCCGCAAGGAAGAAGAACGAATCCATGAAGAAGACAAACGGACGTAGTCAAACGAATCCTCACAACTCCAGAAGGAAACCGAAGTAACGAGAGAAGCAACCCGGAAACAAACAAACAACATGGTAAACCAACAAGCACAAACATGGCATGATGCACAATCAAGTATGATGCATGTCCGATTTAATGATTCATGGCATGGCAATATGCACAAACAAAACTACAAGTTAAATGGAGCTCAATATGCAACGAGTTGCATATTGACGAAACACCACATCAATTATTTAGTTCTCTCTCGGTTATGTACCCAACAATATTAAATATTGGTTAACATGGCAAGTGGTGAAGCATATCAAAACTATACCATCTAAACAATTTAAATGGGGCCGGACATAAAAACAACAAATCCGGTAAATCCCCATATGCATTTAGCAATTTAATGCAACAACAATTTAAACATTTTAATTGTTGTTATCATGATGCGGATGACATATGCAAGTTTTAAGCAATTTTATGGAAATGTTGACATGAGCATGTTATGAAGCATTGTCGTCATGGCGGAAACGAAAAAGGGTGCCACGGCAATGACAACGGAAATGGTGCCACGGCAACATTCCGGTTCCGATAACTCGATTGAGATGCTGGTGCAAAGGAAAGTGTAGATGTGCAGAACATGCAAAAGATGGTGGGGTGATCCCGGATACCGGGTTCCCATGGGTCGACGGCATGGCAACCGAGGAGGAACGCGCAAGGAACAACTCGGACACGGTTTGAACATGAGTATCTCATACAACATGCATTCGTTCGCGGGTGTCATCTCGGGGTTATACCTTTGAAGCGTGCATTTTCGAGGCGGTTCACAAATGTCAAGGGAAGTAGTCATTCACGGTTCGTAGGGGAAGTAGTCGTTCTCGGGACGGTCGTAGAGGAAGTAGTGGTACACGGCGATCGTACACACAACGCCGGGTACTTGTCGGTCCGGTATTGGCGGTGTAGATGTACACGGCAACCGTAGTTGAACTTGGGAATGGTAGTAGCACACGGGTCGTAGACGTTCGAGCCATCGGTAGCGGTACTTGATGAATCCCGAAACGGACTTGGCGTCTTCGTGCGTAGGGGTACTTGGCGTTTCCGGAGACGACGGTAGAGGTACTTGACGCATCGTTGTGGTACTTGGAAAAAATCACAGAGAAGATGCTTGGCGGTCGGTCCTGGTATGGTCTTGGCGTCCATGTAGTCGATCTTGCAGATCTTGACGGTCCAACACAAAACATCACAAGGGGCCTCGGGTGGGCAGCAGCAAGGAAGCGATGGTGGAGGTCAGCGGCAGGAAGCAGGCATGGGGCTCATCTGATTCCCGGCCGGGTCAGGCAGTGGAACTCCATGGGGCGGCCATGGCGTTCTGATAGGCAGACGGTGAGGGAGGAGCAAAGGCGGCAAATTCGGAGCTCGGGGACGAGGGCGCCGAGGGCGAGGCAAGGAAACAGCGGCCTGGTGGCACTCCGAACTTGGTCATGAGGGGACGGTCGCGATCACGCGAGGAGAAGTAGGGCAGGCGGGAAGGCTTGCGGTGGCCTTGGTGATTCCAGCGACGGCAGCAGCAAGGGCGGGCGAGGTCGGCCGCGGCGCAGCTCGACGGCAGCGACAAGGCAGCAGAGGGACGGGCAGGAGGTGAATAAGACGGCGCGGTAGTGGGGCGATGGGAATGGACGGAGGAGATGGGCTCGCCCGGCGACGCAACGGCGGCAGAGGAATGGGTGGCCGGGCGCGGCGGTCAGCCGGGCAAAGGGCACGCAGGAGGAAAAGAGAGGCCATGGATCGGGCGTGAGGAGCTCCTCTCCCTTGGCTCGATGCGTGCGTATGTGTGTGGCGGCGAGCAGAGGGAACGAGGGGAGATCGATGGAGAGGTGATCGGGCTCTCTGGCGGCTAGGGTTAGGAGGGTTAGGTGCGCCTTGGCTTGGGCCGGCGCGGGAGGTTGGGAGACCCAGGCTGCTAGGCTCCTTCTCTCTCTACTAAAAGAAAAGAAAAAAAAACAAAGATTAAGAAAGAAAAGAAAGAGGGGTTAGGGGAAGAAGTTGGACACGCAGATAGTTTTCCCGAACTCACAAAAATGTGCTTGTTCCGAGAAAATAGAAAAGGCCATGATTGAAAGATTTGAATTCAACTCATTTGATTTAAAATTCAAATGGTTTGAATAGGAAGTGAGGGTAGGGAAGGTCCAAAAATGTTCGGATTTTTGGTGGAGTTCCGGAAGATGATAAAAGAATGTATGGCAAGGTTGGAAAACAAGAATTGAGATAACAAAGGCATTGGGATTTATTTGCAAGTGTGTTTTGCGGTAAATCCAAATAATTGGAATATTTACTATAGCTCTCTAAATATCGAGAGGATATGTTTTAAAGAGAATCACCATGTGAATTCCCTCGATTTAAATGGATCAAAGATCCATGCCATTTATTTAGTTGAGTTGCAAAAGATTTATGAGATGATGGCATGATGACATGATGCAATGCAAAAATAAAAAGGGCAGGCACAAATAAAAACACATGGAGGTCACAAAAATATGGAAGTCTTCTCGAGCATCGGTCTCGGGGCGTTACACCCACGGAGGGGCTGGAGTGGAAACACTTCGTAATAAGCTTGATGCTCTAGCCAAGAACCTGGCGGTGTGGAATAATGACTCCTTTGGGAGTGTTATAAAGGAAATTAAAAAAGCTAAGGCCGAACTGGAAAAGTTAGCAATGAACCCTCTCGGACCTCTCCAAACCATGTTGAGATGAAGCTAAATGAGAGGCTTGTTGAATATATCACTGGGAGGAGGTAATGTGGAGACAAACATCAAGAATTTATTGGTTGACAGCGGGGGACAGAAACACAAAAAAAAATTCACATGAGGGCAAATATGAGGCATAAATATAACATGATTAAAGCACTATCAATCCCCTTTGCTTCCCCCCCCCCCCCCCCGCCTGATCCTGGAAGCCATGAGCACCAGAGGCTTCTGCCCCTGGCTACGGCGGAGTGTGGGGTTCCCTGTTAAACACCCAATCTAGTTAATCTTCTCGGGTTAGTGATCTACATGGCGTCTGATGGAGCCTCTGGCTCTGGAGGAGTCAGCGAGGTTGAACGGATGATGGAAGAACTAGGGTTGAAAGAAGAAGATATGGACGATGTAGATGATGAGGAGGCGCCACCAGTGGAGGCAGGTTGGATCGCGCTTGCCAGGGTTAATACCAACAAGAGCTATAGCCAGACCTGGTTTTACAGAAACATGAGATCGGCATGGGACATAGCGCAGGAGGTGAAATTTAAGCCTCTCGAAGATAATCTCTATACTATACAATTCTCTTGCTTGGGAGACTGGGAGAGGGTAATGCAGGACGGCCCATGGAACTTTCGAGGGGATGCGGTGTTGTTGGCGCCGTATGATGGAGTCACAAAACCTTCCATGGTCAAGCTCGAGACGATCGACATATGGATTCAAATCCATGATGTCCCTGTTCTATATGCCCATCTAGTGCCATAGCTTGCAGCCAAAGTAAAAGAAGTTTTGTTCACTGAAACTATGTCCCGTGACTTCATTGGTAATTTCTATCTCGTTTGGGTCCGGATCAATGTTTTCAAGCCCTAAAAGAATGCAGTTTCAATGATAAGGGGTGGAGAAAGGCAGATACATAAAGTGAAGTATGAGAGATTGCTGGATTGGTGCACGGTTTGCGGTATGCTTGGACACCTGTTTAAGGAGCACGGGAACGGGGTGCATCCGCCGTCTGCGTTGATCTTCAAGAATCTTAGAGCTGAGTGGTTTATGCGCACTTGTCGCGGTCCTGGTGATGGAAGTGGCCGTCGAGGAGGAAAAAGAGGTGGCCGTTCTGGAGATCGCTCGGGTGGTCGTACTAATGGAGGACGTGCTAGAGGCCGGTACGAAGAAAATAGTTCTGATGGAACCCGAGGCCTGAACAAGGGGGGAAAAGCACATGAGATGGAGCTGTCTGCAGAAGGTACAGATGTTCATATGGAAGATCCTAGCAGGAAGAGATTGGATAGGCAAGAGAGGGACAAGCCTCTGTTACCCCCAGTTCAGATGCAACCATGGATACTAATGAGCTTGATTGACCATTGTGCAGCCGGTGCATGGTCACTAGCCCCCCTCCACAGAGAGATCAAAAGAGAACTAGGGTGAATGTTGAAGAAGAGGGGGTAACGAACAGTGTTGTGAAGAACTTGGCGGGCTCCTTTGAGGAGCGCTGCCGGCCCCAATGAGTGCCATATGTTGGAACCGCCGTGGAGCGGGCAAACCTGCGGCAGTTCAAGAACTTTGCGACATCGCGAGGAAGTTTTCCCCTACCGTGCTCTGCATAGTTGAAACACAAATAAGGGGAGCACGTGTAGAAGCTTTAGCAACTTATTTGGGATATGACAATGCTTATGCAATTGATAGCCAAGGCAGGAGTGGCGGGATTGGAATTTTTGGGAACAATAATTTGAAGGTTGAGATCTTGGGAGATTCAGTATACCACATTGATGTTAAGATTGAGGAGAAGGATGGGGACCCGTGGAGGTTTACTTTCTTTTATGGTGAGGCCCAAACCCAAGTGAGGCACCAGACATGGGATCTAGTGAAGGGTTTGGCAGCACACAGCTCTCTCACTTGGCTATGCATGGGGGATTTCAACGAAATTCTACGACCAGACGAGCACGAGGGAGTTGCGAACCATAGCAATGCTCAGATCCAGGGATTCAGAGGTGAAGTGGACGTTTGCATGTTGATGGATTTAGGCTATCAGGGCAGATTTTTGACTTTTGAAAAAAAAGGTCACTGGGGGTTCTTACACCCGGGTGCGTTTGGACTTTGGACCGGGCACTTGAAACGGCCGAGTGGGTAACCAGGTTCCCGATGGCAAATGTATCACACCTAACATCTGCTTCTTCTGACCACGGGCCAATCTTGCTGAAATATGATGAAGAAGCACCCCGGCCAAAGCCTAGCTTTCGGTATGCGATTGTGTGGGAATCTCACGAATCGTGGCAGGATACTATCACTTTTGGATGGGGCGTGACCCACGGAGGGGCTGGAGTGGAAACACTTCGTAATAAGCTTGATGCTCTAGCCAAGAACCTGGCGGTGTGGAATAATGACTCCTTTGGGAGTGTTATAAAGGAAATTGAAAAAGCTAAGGCCGAACTGGAAAAGTTGCGCAGTGAACCCTCTCGGACCTCTCCAAACCATGTTGAGATGAAGCTAAATGAGAGGCTTGTTCAATTATATCACAGGGAGGAGTTAATGTGGAGACAAAGATCAAGAATTTATTGGTTGACAGCGTGGGACAGAAACACAAAAAAATTTCACATGAGGGCAAATATGAGGCATAAAAATAACATGATTAAAGCACTATATAATGCTATGGGGGTCCGTCTAGAAGACCCAGGAGAGTTGAAGCAGTTGGTAACAGATTTCTATAGGGATTTATATTCGTCAGAAGGGGTGCAAGGGATCAATGAGGTCCTTCAGCATGTACAACAAAAAGTCACCCATGAGATGAACACTACCCTATGTGCACCTTACACTGCTGATAAGGTTAAGAGTGCGCTGTTTCAGATGTTCCCAACAAAGCCGTCGGGGCCGGACGGTTCCCTGCACACTTCTACCAACGCCATTGGGATATATGCGGAGAAGAAGTTACACAAGCAGTCCTCCGAATAGTAAAAGGTGAAGAAAGTGCAGATTGTATAAATGACACAATTTTGGTGTTAATACCTAAGGAACAGAATCCCTCTCTCCTTAGCCAGTTTAGGCCGATTAGTCTGTGCAATGTACTTTATAAAATTGCTTCTAAGGTGGTAGCCAACAGATTAAAGGTGATTCTCCCGGAGATAATATCGGATGAACAGTCGGCCTTTGTACCAGGGAGACTAATCACGGACAACATAATTTGTGCTTATGAGTGTTTGCACTTCATGAAGAGGAACAAATCAAAATCTAATAGTTTTTGTGCCCTCAAGTTAGATATGATGAAGGCCTACGACAGATTGGAGTGGGCATATCTCAGGGCCATCATGGAGAAGCTTGGTTTTGCATCTCAGCGGATTGAAACGGTAATGGGCATGATCACTTCTGTATCCTTTTCAGTTTTGTTCAATGCTGAGAAGTTGGAGAAGTTTCAGCCAACAAGAGGTATCCGGCAAGGAGATCCTATTTCCCCTTATCTTTTCTTGATTGCAGCAGAGGGCCTTCCGTGTCTCTTAAAACACAACGTTCCGTCATCGGCGCTTGATGGCATTAAGGTGGCTCCCACTGCTCCGGCAGTAAACCATCTCTTGTTTGCGGATGATAGCCTGTTGCTTTTCAAGACTAGTGCTCAGGGGGCGAATTGTTGGAAATATGCCCTAGAGGCAATAATAAAATGATTATTATTATATTTCCTTGTTCATGATAATTGTCTGTTATTCAGGCTATAATTGTGTTATCCGGAAATCGTAATACATGTGTGAATATATAGACCACAACATGTCCCTAGTGAGCCTCTAGTTGACTAGCTCGTTGATCGAGGGATAGTCATGGTTTCCTTACTATGGACATTGGATGTCGTTGATAACGGGATCACATCATTAGGAGAATGATGTGATGGACAAGACCCAATCCTGAGCATAGCACAAGATCGTGTAGTTCGTTTGCTAGAGCTTTTCCAATGTCAAGTATCTTTTCCTTAGACCATGAGATCATGTAACTCCCGGATAACGTAGGGGTGCTTTGGGTGTACCAAACGTCACAACGTAACTGGGTGACTATAAAGGTATACTAAGGGTATCCCCGAAAGTATCTGTTGGGTTGACACGGATCGAGACTGGGATTTGTCACTCCGTATGACAAAGAGGTATCTCTGGGCCCACTCGGTAATGCATCATCATAATGAGCTCAATGTGACCAAGTGTTTGGTCACGCGATCATGCATTACGTTACGAGTAAAGTGACTTGCCGGTAACGAGATTGAACGAGGTATTGGGATGCCGACGATCAAATCTCGGGCAAGTAACGTACCGATTGACAAAGGGAATTGTATAGGGGGTTACTCAAATCCTCGACATCGTGGTTCATCTGATGAGATCATCGTGGAACATGTGGGAGCCAACATGGGTATCCAGATCCCGCTGTTGGTTATTGGTCGGAGAGCTGTCTCGGTCATGTTTGCATGATTCCGGAACCCGTAGGGTCTACACACTTATGGTTCGGTGACGCTAGGGTTGTAGAGATATTAGTATGCAGTAACCCGAAAGTTGTTCGGAGTCCCGGATGAGATCCCGGACGTCACGAGGAGTTCCGGAATGGTCCGGAGGTGAAGAATTATATATAGGAAGTCAGGTTTCGGCCATCGGGAAAGTTTCGGGGGTCACCGTATTGTACCGGGACCACCGGAAGGGTCCCGGGGGTCCACCGGGTGGGGCCACCTATCCCGGAGGGGCCCATGGGCTGAAGTGGGAGGGGAACCTGAAGGAAATATGCCCTAGAGGCAATAATAAAGTTATTATTTATTTCCTTATTTCATGATAAATGTTTATTATTCATGCTAGAATTGTATTAACCGGAAACATAATACATGTGTGAATACATAGACAAACATAGTGTCACTAGTATGCCTCTACTTCACTAGCTCGTTGAATCAAAGATGGTTAAGTTTCCTAGCCATAGACATGGGTTGTCATTTGATTAACGGGATCACATCATTAGGAGAATGATGTGATTGACTTGACCCATTCCGTTAGCTTAGCACTTGATCGTTTAGTATGTTGCTATTGCTTTCTTCATGACTTATACATGTTCCTATGACTATGAGATTATGCAACTCCGTTTACGGAGGAACACTTTGTGTGCTACCAAACATCACAACGTAACTGGGTGATTATAAAAGAGCTCTCTGGTGTCTCCGAAGGTACATGTTGAGTTGGCATATTTCGAGATTAGGATTTGTCACTCCGATTGTCGGAGAGGTATCTCTGGGCCCTCTCGGTAATGCACATCACTATAAGCCTTGCAAGCAATGTAGCTAATGAGTTAGTTACGGAATGATGCATTACGTAACGAGTAAAGAGACTTGCCAGTCACGAGATTGAACTAGGTATTGGATATCGACGATCAAATCTCGGGCAAGTAACATACCGATGACAAAGGGAACAACGTATGTTGTTATGCGGTTTGACCGTTAAATTCGGATGTAACTTTTTGAGTAGATGATTTTTCATATAAAAAACTTTTTCATCCGAGTTCGTATGCAAAAGTTATGCCCATTTTTACAAATTCTCGAGAGATTTTGCAAAAAAGTCAAAAATTCATGTTTGTAAATTTTGCTAACAACTAGACCACATATCACATGGGAATCTTATTTTCTTTTATTTTTTTGACATTTCTATCATTTTCTTTTATTTTTTTTGGAACTGAAAAGGCGGTCCACTAGGGGGGTGCATTCGGGGGAATGTTTGGCCAAAATACTAATGGCGCACCGTTGGTGTGGTGCGCCATTACTAGTTTCAACTAGTAATGGCGCACCACTCCCACGGTGCGCCATTAGTAGTTTTGAAAAAATTAAAAAAAATTACTAATGGCGCACCGTGGGATGTGGTGCGCCATTAGTATTTGCACACTAATGGCGCACCAACACATGGTGCGCCATTAGTATTTAGTAATGGCGCACCACATGTACAGTGCGCCATTAGTGTCCATCCCATCTATAGCCCTTTTCCTAGTAGTGACATGATGACTTTGTCGGGGTGCCATTCGTGACCCGCCTGACAAGTACCATGGTCGATCAGCATGATATGGTATGTTATACTAACTGTAGTAATTTGATGATATATATATGCTTTATTGATAGGCTTTAGTGTAGAGTACGATCACGTGCTTATTAGTGTAGAATCCAAGGAACTATTAATAGTGTAGATAATCCATATATACTTATTAGTAGAATTTATGCTTAGTACAAATGTGTAGTACTGTGTCTTTCGATAGTGTAGAAATCTATACTTACTAGAAATATGTTTGCAAGAGTGTGTGCTTATTAATTGATATGTTTTTCTTATTTAGAAATTGCCAAAGCCTTTCTGTGAGTTGTGGTATCGAGCCTGATGAAGAAGGATCCGCTGGAATACACCTTACCGCAAGGGGGCTCGGTCACCACCTGTACTTACGGTGTGTACACGGACGGTCGCATACACTTAAGCTCGGTTGGGTGGAAGAGATTCCTCGTTGGCAAGAATCTTCGTGTTGGACAGGCCATCCTAATTACTATCAGAAACACCCACCGCCGAGGCTTCAGGATGATGATCGTCGTCAATATCATCTAGAACTACATATGTGTGTGTGGCTATATGACTACCTAGTATTGCTTATCATATGTTATATTTATGTGAGGATGCATGTTGACTATATATGAAATTATTATCTAGTACTACCTAGTACCTATAATGCTTTATGATACTGTATGGCTATATGGTATTGTGGTTAATGATATTGATATCAGGTATATGTGAAATTGCAGTTTATTAAAACAGATAGGAAGCAGGAAAAAATGATGAAAGATACAGAAGTAGTGCGGGGATAGAAAAGCGCTACAGCTACTTAATAGTAGCGCGTTCCAGAAAAGCGCTGCTGATAAAGTCAATAGTAGTAGCGCGGATAAAGATCGTGCTACTACTAACTGTTAGCTGTAGCGTTGTAGTAGTAGCGCGACTATCCGCGCTGCTGATAGCATCAAAACCCGCACTACTACTAGGGTTTTCCCTAATAGTGTGTGTGGGTTGCCAGGGACTTGTGGGAGGCGCTCGAATCTAAGTTCCACGCCGCAGATGCTAGGAGCAAGATGTATGTCATCGAGCAGTTCCACGATACAAAATGGTCGAAAACCATTCTGTTTTGGAACAGACTCGTGAGATAATATGCATCGCTAAGAATCTTGAGCTTCTTAAGTGCGAATTACCGGCAAACTTATCGTAGGCTGCATGCTAAGCTCCCTAATTCCTGGAGGAACTTTGCTACCACTCTAAAACATCAGAGGCATGAATTCTCAATAGAGGATGTCATCGGCCATCTGAGTGTTGAGCATAACTCGAGAGCAAAGGACTCATACTGAAAAGGGTTCAAAGGTTCTTCTATCGCCAACATGGTACATTAGACAAACTTCAATTCTCACAAGTTGAAGGGAAAGAATTATGTCCAGCAAAATGCCGACTTTAACAAGAAAGGTAAGAAGACCTTCAAGAAGAACAAGAAGGGTGATGGCTGCATCACTTGTGGTTCGGAGGAACATTGGGCCAACAAGTGCCCAAACAAGTACAAGAAGCCATGGCAAGACTTCAAATTTGCCAACATGATTGTGAGCAACAATGAGAATGGTGCATCTGGATATGGTAATTTATTTACTGTGTTTTCAGTTTGTCAGTCCACCTACTGGTGGGTGGACACAGGTGCAAGTATTCATTTGTGTGCTGACATTTCATAGTATTCTTCTTACTAGGTCATAGGCCACGGGTCTGTATTGATGGGGAATGGCGCGATTTCCTTTGTTCATGGTGTTGGCACAGTCGATCTGAAGTTTACTTCGGGATGGATCGTGCAGCTGAAGAACGTGCAGCATGTCCCTGTCATTAATAAGAACCTCGTTAGTGGCTCCCTTCTGCGTAGAGAATGGTTTAAGTTGGTCTTTGAGTCTAATAAATTAGTTGTTACGAAATATGGAATATTTGTTGGAAAAGTTTATGAATGTGGAGGAATGTTCCGCCTTTCCCTTACAGATTTTTGTAATGAAGTCATGAACAATATTCATTCGAGTGTTAATGAATCTGAAGTTTGGCAGTCATGTCTAACAGGGTTGTCGAACGAAAAAAAGTACTCTAACTGATTTGGTTAACGTCATGTTAGATACATCAGGTTTATCCATGGCATGGTGGGCGAGGCGATATTGACATCATGTCATATCCTGAATAAAGTTCCGACAAAGGATAACGAGATCACTCCCTATGAGAAATGGGAGAAGAGAAAGACGACACTCTCGTACTTACGTACTTGGGGATGTTTGAGTCAATGCGCCGATCCCTAAAAAGCGCAAGCTTCGACCAAAGACTATAGATTTCTAGTTGTGAAATCTGAGGTACCTGACCAGAAGGTCGGTACAATTATGGAGTCTAAGCAAGGTTGAAAAAAGAGGTAGGCGTAAGTGAGGTGGTTTTCCTTCGCCTAGTGCCTAGGCATTGCTTAAGCGCCCTATGGGCGACCTAGGCGATAATACATGTTTTACTATTAGGGTGTATTTGTAGTTACTATGTGTATTGATATTAATTCCGGGCATATAAAATAAGTTAATTTCCATGTACTGTCGTTGCAATATGGTCCATTTGGCATATCAGTGCAATATGACATGATTTCTTGCTTGGGTAGACAATATCTTGCTTGGCACGTCTAGATTTCCACTTATGCCCTAGGCGAGGCGTTTGGCCATTGCCTAGCGCCTAGGCGTGCCTAAGGGCCTCCTAGGCACTGCCTTTTCCAACAGAGGGTTTAAGGACGGAACGTGCTTCGAGGATATTTTTCTATGAGAGATATGCAAAGCACTTCTAGACAAGAATATGAGGAGACTTCTGAGCCTGGCATTCCTATGAAATATTACGAACAAACACATGATGAAAATCCCGAGGAGGATGATAAGGAAACCCTTCGTAGGGGTAAGAGAAAAAGGACTGTAAAGACCTTTCGTGATGATTTCCTTATGTACCTCATGGATGGTACTCCTACATCTATTTCAGAAGCGCATGCATATCCAGATAGTAGATGCTAACTACTGGAAATATGTGATTCGTAGCGGGATGGATTCCATCATGGCTAACGGGACATGGGAGATCGTTGGACATCCCGGTGGTTGCAAACCATTGTGATGTAAGTGGATGTTCAAAAAGAAGTTTAGGCCCGATGGTACGATCGAAAAGTACAAGGCTAGTCTTGTGGCCAAGGGCTATACACAGAAAGAAAAGGAAGATTTCTTCGATACTTATTTAGTTGTGGCCAGGCTGACCACCACTCGAGTATTACTCTCGTTGGCTGCCTCGCATGGTCTTCTCGTCCCCAAATGGATGTTAAGACGTCTTTCCTAAACAGAGAGTTAGACGAGGAAATCTACATACAACAGCCAGATGGGTTTGTGATAGATTGCCAGGAAGGAAAGGTGTGTAGGTTGCTAAAACCTTTATATGGCTTGAGACAAGCACCTAAGCAATGGCATGAGAAGTTTAATACAACTCTGACATCTATTGGCATCGTTGTTAATGAAGCTGACAAATGTGTATACTATCGCCATGGTGGGGGCGAAAGAGTTATACTGTGCTTGTATGTTGATGACATACTGATATTTGGAACCAACCTCGAAGTCATTGAGGAGGTCAAATTATTTTTATCTCGGAACTTTGAGATAAAGGACCTTGGGGTGGCTGATGTTATCTTGAACATCAAGCTACTGAGAAATCATGAGGGTGGGATTATGTTTCTGAAATCCCATTATGCTGAGAAAGTTTTGAGTTATTTTGGATATGCGGACTACAAACCATCTCAAACACCATATGATCCTAGTGTGCTGATTCGAAAGTTTGATGGCATAGCTAAAGACCAATTGAGATATTCTCAAATTATTGGTTCACTCATGTATCTAGCGAGCGCAACGAGTCCTGACATAGCGTTTGCTGTGAGCAAATTGAGCAACTTTGTTTCCAAACCGTGTGATGTACATTGGCATGCTACTGAAAGAGTTATGCGCTATCTGGAAGGTACTATGGACTTCACTATACTGGATACCCATAAGTACTTGAAGGGTATAGTGATGCGAATTGGATCTCTGATGTTGATGAGTTAATGCCACAACTGGGAATATGTTTACTCTTGGAGTGGTGCTATTTCCTAAAAGTCTTGCAAGCAAATAATCTTAAGGAGATCCACAATGAAAGCAGAATTAACAGCATTAGACACAACTAGCGTCGAAGCATAATGGTTTCGAGATATTTTGATGGACTTGCCATTGGTTGAGAAGTCGGTTCCGCTATCCTTATGAACTGTGACAACCAAACCGTTATTGTCAAAGTAAAGAGTTCAAACGACAACATGAAGTTGAACAAGCACATCATAATTGGATTAAAAGCTGTCAGAAAATTAAGAAATCCGATTGATCCTCCTAGAGATATTGTTGAACGACATATTTGTATTTATTGCTGATTGATCCTCCTATAATCTCTAGCCTTGTATGATTAACTACTAGAGATATTGTAGGGTTAATTGGCTTGTTACGCAAGACCTCACCTATATATATTGTAACAGACTTCGATGAACACAATTGAGTTGCATCCTAAGTCTTCTACAGATACTCTTAATCATTATATGTTTAATATTGAGTGAGACACATAAAAAAACTTAATTGAGTACAACATGTCAAAAGAAATCCTATTTTAACTATGTCACCACGCAAAATTAACCCCATTCGTAGTATATGAGGTATGTTGGAGTACTATATAATCATGATTTGTGCAGCCGCTTACATAGGATAATGTTTTTTTGTAAGATCCCCGCAAGAAAGAAAAAAAAACATAAATGACGTTGCCTTTTCTTTTCTTTGAGGACTTCGAGTTGGCACCGTGTTTAGTGTTGGTTGAGCTCGTACCGGACGATTCTGATGATCAATATAAACGGAAAGGTGCGACAGCACCCGGGTGTCCCGGCACCCGATAATCTTGTCCGGCCAGCTGTATTAGGATTCGTGGGAGCCACTGTACAGTTGCAGCATGTGCAGCGTAATTAGTCAGGCCTTTTTAAGGAGACAAACAGCGATGGGAGGGAGGGAGTAGCATGCACAAATAGGCTTGGTAGGAGTAGGCCTGGCAGGAAGCATACGCTTTCCACATGATGGTTGACGGTGCATGCGCCCTTTCGCATCACAAATTGGATAGGATAGGCCTCGCGGGCTACTCTGCATTCTGCATGGGTCTAGGTTGCTTTGTCAGGTTCCGGCACTGTTGCTTTGCAGTTTGTGATACTGTGTATGAGAGGTACCGTGTGAGAAAGAGAAAGGTGAGGACAAAAAAAGAGAGTAAGTTTTCCAATTCAGATTTCCTCGGTTAACAACTAGTACATCTGCTAATCTGTTGTTCGCTACAGTACATGGCACGTATCCCTAAATGCTGGAATCTGTACCAATGGTGTTGATAAGGGGTCCCCTTCGGCAGGACGCCGGAAAAGATGATGCTCGCGTTGAGCAATCCACGAAAAACTTGCCCTTGATCATTACGTACCGGGGAGAAAAGGCATCAATGGCGATCGCCAGCGGCGACGGGAGCTTCATGTCCTGGATAAGGCAAACCACACACTCCCTTTGCGACCGCGTGCTGTGCGTGGCAGACGAGCGGCCGGCCGGCGTCGCCACAGGGTATGTCTTCCTCCTCGACAAGAGCATCCACGGCAAGGCGCAGCTGCTGTCGGAGCTCCAAGGCTGGCGGACCTACCTGGAGGAAACCGTTGAGAAGTTTGGCCTTTCGAACACTCCGTCCAAAGCGATTTGCCTTCGACAGATGGAGACCTTGGTGGACCTGAGAGGCCACGTAGAGCGCCTCCGTCTCTTGGAGGAGAAGACGGCGGTGGACGGCGGCCGCCGGATGCTCGTGGACTCGAGCGTCGATCAGATCGTGTAGGACATGATGACGGGTGAGGAGGCCGGGCAGATTGCCTCGAACGATGATGGTGCCGAGGAGGATCAAGAACCCGGATTCCATCTGCAGGCGGATCCAAATATGCCCAAGGACACGGCAGTGGCCTTGTGACCCCTGTTCACATGGAGACATTCGACCTGAAATCAATGGTGGCGGACTTGTCAGGTGTGCCGGTGGCGAAGCTGAAGATGCAGGAAGAGACCGAGGACGAGGTGTTAGTGTTACTCGTGTGGGAGCCCGGAGACAAAGATGAGAAACCACCACCATCCTCCAAAATCCACGGCAATTTCCTCTCCGCGCGACTGAAAGGGCACGATGCAAATCTCGGAGGCCGTGTGGACTACCAGTTCTTCTCCCCGCCGATCGACTTCGACATGGAGGAAGTGTCGCCGCTCCAGCCCGGGCGCCACAACGACGCCATCGGGGCATCCTTCGAGCGATCGGCCAACGTCCTCTCCATCAAGGTGACCAACTCTGGCATTGCCAGCTTCCCCCTCTGCCTCTACGGCTCCGTCATCGTGAGAGACGTACGCCCTCGACAATGAGGGGATCTGCCTCTTCCACCGTGAGGGCGATGACCCCCAGCTCATCACCTCGCAGGGCGAGCCATTGTTGCTGACAGGTCCAACCCGTGGCCTTGTGGTTTTTGGCTTCCTCTTCTTCGACTTTGACCTCAAGCTCAAAACGGGTCGTGTCGAGGATGACATAGAGTTCATCCGAGAGATGATGGAGTACAACAGGCACATGAACCAGCACACCCACATCTCCGACAGTCTCTCGTCGCCGCTCGGCGCCGTCGAGCTGCGCTGCGCTACACGGCGGTCCAGGGCGCGATCGAGTGCACCGTCGAGTTCCAGATCCTGAAGAATTCTACCAAAGACGCAAACCGGAAAAAGGATAGTCCTGTTGTTGACACTGTATAGGAAGATCTCGGTACACGCACGCACAACCAAGAACCCGGAGGAGATGGTGTGTTCGACAGCAACGCATCTGGTGCGGCGATCACAGCCGGGGAGGACAGCACGCTCAAGGTCTCGCGTCACGTCGTGGCCGTGTCGGTAGGAGATTCTTTGGTGATTACAGTTGAGACATGGGATGTTGACCATGGTGACTTGCACACAATGTCATCCTTGGTCTTCACGCCTCTTGTCTACGGCGAAGGCCGCGCAGTCATTCCCTATGCTGGTTACACGATGCATATTAAGGTTGTCTGGTCGGCTTTAGTCGATCCAAAACATGATCAAGTGGTGTAGGAAGGCGTGTGTGTGCCTGCTTGATGTTCCACCTTATAGTATCTTGAAGATTGTCATGGGTTTCGTTATCACGGTGACTTTTTTGGTGTCGTCGAGGGGTTCTCGCTAGTGTTCATCATATGTCATGTTTTGTCCCTAAGTTGATAGCTTGTAAGTTGTGGCATGTTGCTAGTGTTTGAGGAACCGCGTTTGTGGTTGCACGGTTTCATGTTTTGGGAGTAGTCTGCATGTGGTTGTGTTTCTAATGGTTTTCGCCTGTTTTATCTTCTTATTTAACTGGACAACTCTTTTCTGCTTAATTAATTAATAAGGCAAATCTTTTCTCTTGATTTAAAAAAAAAATCATGACATTTTATATTTATGTTTCCAAACTGCAGTCATTTTTTTTGTAGTGCTGGACTAAATTCTGTGATACAGAATGTATATATTGTATACATGCTGGGGAGGCGACGGCGGCGGCGCCGAGCCTCCACTGCACCACGCCGCCGAGATTCGCCGTCATTAATGTGAAGGATGAAGTACCGCTCCACCAATAAGGCACCCGCTGGTCCCTCGATCCCGTGTACGCCTCCAAGAATGACGCCCCTAAGGAGGAAACGAGACCAACGTGTCGCCGTCATCCGATCAACTGATCTAGGGTTTCCCCCGGAGGTAGCGGATAGAGGTCTAGAGCTTCTCCACGGCGATGCCTTCAAGAAGGTAATGACACCACAGGGTGCCACCAACGCCGGTCTTGGCAACAAGCCGAGCACAAGGTTTTCACCCGGATCCGCTCGAAGAACCTCCATCACGTATTGTGCGCACGGGTCGCCGCCGATCTGAGCCGCCGCCGCGGTTGGCTGGAGGAGCCCTCCGCCGAACCGGTGATGTTGCCGCCGATCCGATCCCACCGCCGTGCGACGCCCCCGATGGAGATCCCGATCTAGATCGAAGACGACCACGACCGAAACCCTGCCACCAGCACCGCCACACCGCGCCACCTCCTCCTAGCCCAGTCGCCGCCGGATCCCCTCGCCGCCGCCGGAGTGCGCCCGCCGGGCGAAGCCTGCGCGGCGCGGGCAGCGGCGGGGCATTCCCTCCTTCCTCTGGTCCTTGTGGCAGCGGCGCGGGCCGTCAGATCGGGGACAAGGGGCGCCTCGTCCGGTTGGTCTCCCGGAGGTGGGGACGGCTGGATCCGGCGGCGACTGGGCTAGGAGGAGGTGGCGCGGTGTGGCGGTGCTGGTGGCTCATCAACTTTGAATGTCGTAGGCTCATCAACGCATTTACTTTTGAACTTATTGTACCTTCACAAACAAAGAACAATGACATCACCATATCAAGCTTAAGATGAAACAAAGGAATGATGGCATTGATAAATAATTATTTGAAGGAAATTAGAACTTGTAAGCATACCACAAGTAGTTGTTTATAGGGACAAATGCATTTTTACCCCTAGTTGGTTCCTACCCACGGGTTTTGCCCTTACTTTTCGAGCTTGCTCAGTTTTGCCCTTACTTTTTCCATCGAGGTCCCTCGAATGCCCTTTGACCGTTTGACCAAAACTTTGAAAATTCATAACTAATTCATACGAACTCAGAAAAATGCAAATAAGATATCAAAATGTTCAGATAAACATTACCTTTATGGGCATATCATTTGCAATCAGGACAAACGCATTGTTTAAACTACCCGAGGTAATTAATATTATTAACATTATTAAAAATAAATAGGTATAAACAATATTTTTTTCATGCATAAAAATTACATGCAAATGTAGGTGATGTTTTCTGAACATCCTGATAATTTATTTGCATTTTCCTGAGTTTGTATCAACTTGTTATGAATGTTCTAACGACTTTGACCATTATTTGGAAACCTCATAACAAGTTGATACAAACTCAGGAAATTGAAAACAAGGTATCAGGATGTTCAGAAAACATCACCTACATTTGCATATAATTTTATTCACGAAAAATATTGTTTATACCTATTTATTGTTAATAATGTTAATAACATTAATTACCTCGGGTAGTTTAAATGATGATTTTGTCTTGAATGCAAATGATATGCCCATAAAGGTAATGTTTATATGAACATTTTGGTATCTTATTTGCATTTTTCTGAGTTTATATGAATTAGTTACGAATTTCCAAAGTTTTGGTCAAACGGTCAAAGGGCATTCGAGGGACCTCGATGGAAAAAGTAAGGGCAAAACTGAGCAAGCTCAAAAAGTAAGGGCAAAACCCGTGGGTAGGAACCAACTAGGGGTAAAAATGCAATTGTCCCTTGTTTATAAATAAACCTTTGTTGTTGGAATTTATTTTTCTCTAGAAGTTGATGGCTTGGGTGCTCAAATGGTGGGAAAGACTTAGGCACTGATCCAATAGGCAATGGCTTGGGTGCTCAAATGGTGGGAAAGACTTAGGCACTGATCCAATAGGCAAGCTCCCAGTAAGATATCTGTGAGGACATGGGCTCAACTCTGAACTTTTATGCGTACTGAACAACAATAAATAGTCATTCAAATAACCGCAAACTGAGATAAACTAGGGAACGGTTTATTGAAAGAAACTTCCATCGATTATATATCTAACCTGTGATTTTCTGGAAGGTGGTCGGAAGCACCTTGCTCGCGGAACATCTGGATGGGGCACCGGAGTGAGATCCGTTGATCTGGGTGTGTGAACACTGGATGTAGGTAGAAACCATGCATGCTCTTCTTCTTGCTCCCACGACACCACAACAGAGGAAGCAGCAAAAACTCTGCTCTCTTTTATCTTACAGGCAAGAGCTTCTGTAGATCCAAGAGATAGTATCATCCATAATTATTTGCTGAATTTGTGTTCTGATTACTCAAGCTTACTGGTTGTCGTTGCATCACATCGCAATCTGCAACACCTGTATATATACGGTCAGCAGTAGCAATACACACTTTATATACACATTATTATACCCTTTTAAAAATATATATTATTTCTATTTTCTAGGTGTTTGGTTGTGGTAGAGATTGGAAGGAAGGAGAAGATAGCCTCGGGCTTGCTCAACCCCTTGATCGTGCATATCTCAAGGCCACCCGGCCAAGAGCATATCACCAAGGGAGGGTACACCATCCTGCTTGAGCCAGACCCAGAGGCCGACGCGCCATGGTTCACCAGGGGCACCATGGAGAGGTTCGTCGCCTGTCGTGTTTGCCGGTTGCTGCCGGCACTGGCGGTGTCAGCTCATTTGTGTGGTTTGCTTCTTGGCACGTTCATCTGATTTGTGAGCACGCCGAAGGTTCTGGAGCGGGTGAAGAGCATCGAGTCTGAGATACTGCAGCTCGATGATGATATCGCCGACCAGAGCAATGAAAATATTTCTGCTATTTATCAGGTTGGATAAGAAAATCGAAATGAACCAAAACAACAAGTAGACAAAGTGGAGTAATTAACCCGTCTACATGACATGCCAAAATTAAAAGCTGTAAAAAGTGGAGGAAGTTTGCTTAAATTGAGTATAAGTATGGAATTTCTGTTTAAAAGGGTAAAGCAAGAGAATGCTCTTATCCAACAAGGCCAATTGTGCTAAGACAAGAACATTTCTCTCTACAAGCCAGCAGATGGATTCCAATACCGAAAAAGGGTTTCCCCCGCTTTGTAATCCAAAGCAAACCATCATTGACACATCGCAATGCTGGGGCGAGCAGCACATCAAGCCCAAAGAAAGAGAAGAAGAAAGGAAGAAAAACCTAAAACACGGCAAAGATTCAAGATACCAAAGGAGCCACTAACAAGACTCGAATGCACCAAGCACAGGCTTGAACATCAAAGCCCTCGGCGAACAGTAGCCAACACACGCCGCGGCTGAGCCGAGGTAGATCCCGCTGCAGGAGGATTGTCACGCTCCGTCATCCCCCTTGAGCTTGAGCTAAGCCATCCGGTCCGCCATCCGTCTCTACCTCCGAAGAGAGCCCCCTACCCTCTAGTCCTGGATCGGAGGACACTAAGCCGTCGACAGGCAGAGTCGCTCACCCCTGAGCTCGCATGACCAGGACCAACAGGTTGCCGGGAGGGGACGACAAACACAACTACCGCACCAGGCAGCCGCACCACTGAGCATCGCCAACGCCGCACGCCGGCGCCAACTTCAACCGCAAGTGGCCGAGCATGGACACCACTGACGATATCCGGCTGCCACCCCCCGTGCCAAGGCCTCGACCACCACTCCGCCGCACCAAGATGGTGTCTTCAAGAAGAAAAACGACGCCGGAGCGCCGTCACCACCCAATCCGGAGATTTGGGGCTTTCACCCGGGACGAGGAAGGAAGGGCGAGGGGGGGATTACGAAGCCGCCTTCAAGAAGGGGAACGACGCTGGAGCGCCGCCGGCAACGTGGCCGCAGCAAATAGCCGAGGGGTTTCCCCCAATCCATCCCCCGAGAGGAAGCACCATCGCCAGATCTGCTCCAAGGGCAAACGGGGAAGCCCCAGGAGCCAGCCACGCTCGCCGCCGATCCGCCGCCCACGCGGCCAGGAGCGGCGCTCCCCGCATCTGCATCAGCCACCTGCCGAAGGGGGGCCGACGCGCTCCACCAGTGGCCGCCGCCACCACGCCATGCGCAACCGCGCGGAACAGAGCACACCGAGCCCAACCCGCCGCCGCCAGCACCGGCCCCGCCACCGCCGCCCACCGCCGCCGTCACGCTCGGCCAGCGCCCACGCCCCGCTGACCCCGACCCGCGTCGGCCCAAGCGAGCAGGGGAAGGAAGGCCCCGCCGCCACCGAGGCTGACCGGGCTTCGCCTGTCAGCGCGAGCCGGCGGCGGCGAGGGAGGAGTCGAGGAAGAGGGGGGCCTGCGGCCGGCGGCTAGGGTTTCCCCTCCGCGTCGCTTGCGGGAGCGATCGGGAGGGGAGGGAAGGATCAGTTGTACATGATGGATTCCAATAAAAAAATAGCATTGCCCGAAATTGACGGTTCTGAACTTCTGAGATGCTACTTGACAAATTTTGTCTTTGGTTTCACTAGTAGAAAAACACCTATTAGTCCCGGTTCGTAAGGGCCTTTAGTCCTGGTTCATGAACCAGGACTAATGGGTCGTTACAAATACCTCCACCCATTAGTCCCGGTTCAAACACGAACCGGAGATGTGCCTCCACGTGGCCGTTCCGCCGAGCCCAGTCAGGGGGGCCTTTGGTCCCGGTTGGTGGCACCAACCGGGACCAAAAGTCCATGATTTTTTTAGAAAAGTGGCTGCTTTAGGGGTTTTGGGGGTTATTTTTAGGTTGTTATTAGCTAGCTAATAGAGAGAAGTGTCCTCTTTTATATCTTCGTCCTTGGTTTATCAACGCTGCTGCTATGTTCATTTCACCCGCTGATATAACATGCTCATGCATGCTCGCATCATACATCATCATATATAATAACAAGTCCTACTAATCATGCATCATCATACAACTTCTACTCGTTATTAATAAGAAGTCATACGATCATCATCCTTATAGTCATCGAACCCAACCCTACATAATTGTTCTTAGCACATGATCATCAGTATCAGGTAGGACCTAATTAAACACCCTTAAGGTAAAATAGCATAAAACAATATAGACCCTGACTCTCCATTATGAAGAATGAGATCATCCTGTCTCCAATTCTTGCGCTTCTCTTTCTTTTGCTTCCAAGAAGCTCCTTATGACTGTCCATACATTTTTTCCATTCTTTGATTGTCATGTCTCCACTTCTTTTAGAAATCCGGTATGGACAGTTGAGATTCGTAGGATGACCTGGATAAATGTTCAAAACATGAAGGCTGCCATTCTCATACATCAAATGAGGCACAGAATCCTCTGGGATTCTCTGTTGAAAAACATAGTAATAACTTCGTAGTTAACAATGATGTACTAGTTTTAGAAGTATGCAAAAAGATGCACGGATGTCGTAATAGTAAAAAATCTAACCAGGGTATCTCCATGGTAGTTACCGTAGTTCAACACGTCCACTAGTGGCACGTATTGACCATAATGTTGAGGAGTTCGATTGTAGACATTGTAATTCTCAAGATCAGTACAAAATGCGATCAGATGATTTTTTCCTTATAAGTTAATTCGAGCCTTCGGTGTAGTGGGTTTTGTCTACCATCTTCCGCACATTCTTTGAACAATCAAAATAAGCTGTCAATGGAAATAAGCTGTCAACTATTTTGAAATAAACAATATAAATTACTTAATAACTATGTTAAGCTCACATGGGGTAGAATTGGAGGTGTATCCACAAGGACCCAAATCGAAGGTCTCTCTTGCTCGATTGTAGGATCACCAAGATCCATGGTGACAAGCATACCCTCATCAAGACCATACATCTTGCAAAGTGCTTCCCAATTTTTACAACCAAAATGGGTTACACTCTCAGCATTGTACAACTTTACTTGAAAATCCACACCATGATGGGTACTTAGGATAATTTTTAGGTTTCGAAACTTTCATGGTCTTCAAAACCCATCCTCTCCAAGACATAGCGTCTTGCAAAGCATGGGATAAGCTAGTCGAATTGAAAAAGATGAAAAATATTATCATGATTAAAATAGTTGAAGTCATGATTAATTACGAAAAAAACTATTGTCGTCGTTGCGTACCGTATGAACATCGAAGCTCTCGTCGAGCTTAATGTTGAAGCACCGATCTTCGTCCAGCTCAATGAACCTGTCGCAGATACCTCGGTCGTCATTGGCACCGATCGCACTCCCAGACGGTTTTAAATGCGTCCGAGTACGACATTTCCGGCCTATGTTCATAATTCAAATGAAGGAGAACTTATCCAATATGAGCATTCAATAAGCAAAACCAAATCATAAAATAAGAAAAACCAAATCATAAAATAAAGTAGTATTCAAATTAGCATGCATTCAATAATTATAAGAAAAAGTACATCATCTCTTGGTGTTCGTACATCGTCGAATATTATCACTAATATAGCATCACTAATACAACTAGAACCGTAGCGCCCGACGGGTATCGACGCGGGCGGTGGACACCAAAGATAAGGAACCATCACAGGATCATAGCTCCAGTGAGATCCCTGAAGAACCTGCCAGGTATTGTCGAACCTGCCCTCCAATGCAACCATGTAGCGACGGGCGTGCTCATCCTCCTCGCTGACACGGTGACGTACCACCTCCGCGGTGTCCGGAAGCCTCGGCACCGTCACTGGCCCACGCGACCGCCACCAAACAAGGATCGGGTCAACAACGGGCTGCCTCCTCACCAATCTATGTCACCCGGAAGGTAGCACCTCCCAATACCAGCCCGGCGGAGCCCAGTCCCGAACATGGCCCTGATCAAGCAAGCCTCCACCGCCGAGTCGACGACGACGAGGATGCGGGATAGGCATCGCCGACGTCGATGCGGGAACTACTTCTATATATAGTTAAATAAAGTTGTTTTATTAATTAAATCAACTATCTAGTTCAACTACTATACTAAGGACCTGTTCTGATCTCCTCCCGCTCCATACTTCTAAAAACTTCTGCCCGAAGCCAGCCCGAACGGATTAGCTTCACGAAGCTAAAATTCAGGAAGCCGCGATGGGCTGTAGTTCATTTTTTTCGAAGCGACAGAATCCCAGCTTCCCGTTTTCGTGAATCTGAAGCTGCTCGTTATTTACGGCCGAATTGCCACCGCCAAGAAAAACGTTTCGCTCAACTCCCCCTCGCTCGATCCCGCAGGTCAACCTGGTCGCACACAACTCCCTTCCCCTCGCTTCTCCTCTGTAGCCCTACCGCCGCCGTTGCCGCCGCCACGCCCGGCAGCCCCCGTCGCCGGCCAAATCGTTGACTCAGACTACAGATCCGGCCTCCCCAGTCTATTTCCCGCCGGATCCCATCGTCTTCGCCGTCCGTCGCGCCTGGTGCAAGGAGCTGCGACCCCATGGCCCGGAGGAGCTGTCCCCAGCGCCATTGACGCCCAAGAGACGCTCCCAAGCCAGGAGTGGCACCAGGACGACCGCGCCTCCAAGCATAAACTGCAAGGTGAGCTTGTCCCCTTCTCTTCTTCCCTATGGATTGTTGTCCTCGCGCATGTCCTCTGTTCTGTACATCTGTGCGATTTATTTTCAGAGTTGTATTTGTTGTGTGCAAATTCCTACACTGGAACCTATTGTTTGTTGTGCAAATCTGGAATATATGTGTGCAATTCTGGAATCATAAGCTTTAATGCATATTGCTATGTGGGTACTGCCATGAGTGCTAACCTGTTGCAGCATTCAGAAAAGTGAAGTACAGTTTTGGGTGTGCAGAAAATGTACTGCTACTCTGGATTATATGTGTGCATAAGTTAATGCATATTGCTATGTGGGTAATGCCATGAGTGCTAATGTGTTATAATTTTCAGAAAAGTGAAATACAATTTTGGCTATTCAGAAAATGTACTGCTATTTGCAATTTATTATCATAAGTCGAGTGGTGTATGTGTGCAAATGTACTGCTAGTTCAGATATTACATGCCCTTGGCTGTGCAGAAAAGTATATTTTTTGTGTTTATCAAAGTGACATGCATTTTTTAGAGAAGTTTCAAGTATGTCTGGGGCTGCTGAATGGAGCGTTGAAAACACTCAGATTATCTGCGAGTTGTTTGCTGAGCAAGTGAACGCCGGAAATAGGCCAGGCAATTACTTGACACCAAATGCATTTGATGAGGTAGGAAGGCAATTTAAGATGAGAACTGGGCTAGACTACACATATACACAACTGAAAAACAAATGGGACAAGCTTAAAGGTGATTTCAGTTTGTTCAAGAAACTCAAGTTCCGGGAGACCGGAGCCGGATGGGACTATGTGAACAACACCGTGTCACAAGATGATGAGTGGTGGAAAAAGGCCAAAATTGTGAGTTCTTTCGCTAATGTATTGCATATCTTAATTCATCCATATCACTTTGATTACTAATAATGTGTTTCCTATGTTGTATTACAGGACATTAAAGGTTGTGGCAAGTTCAAGAAGAAAGGTCACAACTGATGGTACAGACCATTGGAATCCCTATGCTTCAATTGACCTTCTATTCCGGAAGGACCTTCAAAAATAAGGTACATTGGAAGAACCGGTGCAACAACACAGAATGTGATGGCAGTATGTGACTTTGATATGCATTTCACCTATGCTTCAATTGGACAACCGGGTTCTATGCATGATACAAGTGTTCTATTTCATGCAATTGAAAATGACAAGGCCACATTCCCACATCCTCCCAAGGGTAAGTATTTCTTGTTGTTGCAATTTATATAACATGTCCTTCAACTCACAATCATGTTTGTTGTCCATTTCTATAGGCAAGTATTACCTTGTAGACGCCGGCTATCCTAATAGGGATGGCTATCTAGCACCGTACAAAGGTGAACGCTATCATGTCCCCGACTTTCAACGAGGTGCACCCCCAACTACTCCTGTAGAGAAGTTCAACCGGATCCACTCCTCCAAGCGCAATACCATAGAGAGAACCTTTGGTGTGTGGAAGATGAAATGGCAAATCTTGCTCAAGATGCCAAACTATTCGATTCAAACACAAAAGATGATAATTGCGGCTACCATGACACTACACAACTATGTCCGCCTCGATGACAGAGGATATCCACTTTCTTCGGTGTGAGAGGGATCCGGATTATGTCCCAACTATTCCAGAGAGATACAAGAAGTATGTTATTCCTCCAAATGCATCGGATTCTTCAACACCCGCGGAAAGTGGTCCTAACATGGATTTGTTTAGACATGAACTAGCTACCGCCATTGCTCTTAGTTGGTGAAGTAATCATGTTCATGTCTTTAGATGTGACACCATTTTGATTTGCAAATATATGCAAATGAAACTTTTGTTGTATGACATATAACAAAGTTGGTTATCCGTCTTTATTATAACTTGTCTTAACTAGGAATATTTGTGGCAAGTTCAAAAATACATGCCGGCTATGTGTAGTTCAAAAATATATGGCGGCTGCAGGCCCAGCTCTCTGTGCACTTCTACCTCTCTGTACTGGAGAAATCACACAAATTATCTCGTGTGAAAAAAAAGGCCAGCCATTCACCCCGGAAGTAGGCCCAGCTTGTTTCTCTCTTTTTTATTAGCCTGTGTGCAGTTTGGCCCGAAATGGGCTGCTTCCAGCCGCCCAAGGTGGCAATAAGGTGGGCTTCAACGCCCCAGCTGGGCTGCCAACTCACCCAGGCGCTAGGAGAAGCTGCCTCGCCTCCAGAACGGTTTGCGTAGCTCCACCTGAAGCGAGAAGTCGGCGCAGAAGCTGGATACGAGAAGTTTTGCTGAAGCTAGCATGTTTCAGAACATGCCCTAAGCATTTACTATAAATAAATAAAGTAGTACTTACTATAAATAAATAAAGTAGCACTTACTATAAATAAATAAAGTAGCACTTACTACAAACTACTTCTATATATAGTTAAATAAAGTAGTTATTAATTAAATCAACTATCTAGTTCAACTATATATACTAAGCACTTATTACTATAAATAAATAAAGTAGTACTTACTAAAAACAAAGTAGCACTTACTATATAGTACTTAATAAAAATAAACTAGTATTTTTCTAACTAACTAATATTTTTCTAACCAATTATATTACCAAAAAAATCTAAATAAAATAGTAATTATATTTTTCTAACTAGCTAGTTCAATTATAGTACTTACTAACACAATCTAAATATCACCAAAAAAATCTATTAACAACAATATCGCTAATGAAAGTGCGTTATATCGACTAGAGGGGGGGTGAATAGGCGATTTTTATGAATTCTTCAATGAGGAATTTGCCGGTGAGGAAATTCCTAAGTGAAGAACTACTTGCAGCGGACTAAGTACTCAGAAGTAAGCATAAGTGAATGCGGGCATGGTCATCATGATGAAATGAAGACAATCAAAGATTACAGAAAGCGTAAACACAAGATAGCACAAGATGAAGACAAACAGACTGAAGAATTGAACTGAGGAAATTGAGAAAGTCTTCAGTCAAAGTCTTCAAACACAGATATGAACGAACATTCAACACAGTAATGAGGAAATGAAAGAGTTGAGGAAATAGAACCAGTTAGGTTGGTGAAGACAATGATTTAGTAGACCAGTTCCAACTGTTGTCTCAGTTGTACGTCTGGTTGGAGCGGCTGAGTATTTAAACTCGAGGACACCCAGTCCCGGACACCCAGTCGTTGAGCACGCAGCTCAGGACAACAAGTCCTCACCGTATTCTCCTTGAACTAAGGTCACACAGACCTCGTCCAATCACTCGTGGTAAGTCTTCAGACGACTTCCAAACCTTCACTGACTTGGTCACTCGGCGATCCACAATTCCTCTTGGATGCTCTAGACCATGACGCCTAACCGTCTGGAAGAAGCACAGTCTTCAAAGGTAACAAGCGCCGGATCCACGCAGGATCAATCTCTTCAGTGATGCCCAATCACTTTGGGTTTGTAGGGGTTTGGTTTTGGGTTTTCCTCACTCGATGATTTTCGCTCAAAGTCCTCGGAGGATGGGTTGCTCTCAAATGACAAGTCTCAAGTTCTCTCGGAGCAGCCAACCAGCTAGTGGTTGTAGGGGGCGGCTATTTATAGCCTAGGGAGCAGCCCGACATGATAAGACATAAATGCCCTTCAATGATATGACCGTTAGGTGGATAAGATATTTTGGGACAGCTGGCACGTAGCACAGCAACGGTCGGAAATTTGACTCACTACAACAAGAACCCCCCTACAGCAACGCATCAATACATTGCCAAATGCCCATATAAGCGTTGGTAAGCTCTACACCAACGGATTTGTATGCGTTGTCGTTGGTGGCGTTGGAAGGGTCTACAACAACGCATATACATGCGTTGGTAACTAATGTGTATAAGCGTTGCAAGTTTAGCAACGTATAAACTATAGCTCCGCAACACTTCATATGCGTTGGTGATTACCCTGCACAAACGGATTTTAAAATGGAGAAAACATATCATTGCAACTCTGGAAGCAGTTGCTACATACATTATTAGACCAATGTTGCTACTGTACAGGAGATGCAACATAGTAAGAAAGACATCATATATTAGATCAACAATGTTGGTTTACAAAGAACACCATCAAAATAATACATATATGTGTATATATATGTTGTGCTCTAAGTATTGCTCATCGAGCGGAATTGTTGACAACAAATTGTACCTTCAGCTTGTACACATGTGTTTAACAAGAACATGTGCATTGTACAAAGAAACAGATCGTAGCTTCATTCCGAAAACAAAAACCTAAGCTCATCACATGAGCATCTACACTGACATGTTCACCCTTCATTAACTGAAACAAAAATGATCAGCTTCTCTTGGCATCCATAACTCCATATCCAGATGATAGGTCCTGCCAGTTCCAGCTCTAATAAATTGCATGTTCTTGGTATTTCTGCTAGCAATGAAGTAAATACGAATAGTTAAGTATACTACCTTGGATAATAAATAAGTTCTGGACGAATATTAAATGTAAGTTACCAACCAAGAATTTTTCTTATTTCAAGGTGATCCCTTAGGAGTTATGTACAAATTTAGTTTCAGAAAACATAAGCAAAAGAAAAACATGAAAGTAAATAAAATTAGTTGAAGCTATATTCTTGTAAACTTGGTACAACGAATGCACGACAACATATTCAATTAATAATGTCAATTGCAATTGGCTGTCAGATTGTGCCAAGTGTGGAAGAAATAATAAATTTAGACACACCTTATGCTTGTCAATACTGGGTCATGTTTACATTTATACATACTAGATAAGCAAACGTAAACTCTAGGATCAACGTATAATTATCCATCTTAAGCTATCATGTTCATGTGCGTGTATTGAAGGAAATATGCCCTAGAGGCAATAATAAAGTTATTATTTATTTCCTTATATCATGATAAATGTTTATTATTCATGCTAGAATTGTATTAACCGGAAACATAATACATGTGTGAATACATAGACAAACAGAGTGTCACTAGTATGCCTCTACTTGACTAGCACGTTAATCTAAGATGGTTATGTTTCCTAACCATAGACATGAGTTGTCATTTGATTAACGGGATCACATCATTAGGAGAATGATCTGATTGACATGACCCATTCCGTTAGCCTAGCACTTGATCGTTTAGTATGTTGCTATTGCTTTCTTCATGACTTATACATGTTCCTGTAACTATGAGATTATGCAACTCCGTTTACTGCAGGAACACTTTGTGTGCTACCAAAGCGTCACAACGTAATCGGGTGATTATAAAGGTACTCTACAGGTGTCTCCAAAAGTATATGTTGAGTTGGCATGAATCGAGATTAGGTTTTGTCACTCCGATTGTCGGAGAGGTATCTCTGGGCCTTCTCGGTAATACTCATCACCTAAGCCTTGCAAGCATTGTAACTAATGAGTTAGTTATGAAATGATGTATTACAGAACGAGTAAAGATACTTGCCGGTAACGAGATTGAACTAGGTATTGGATACCGACGATCGAATCTCGGGCAAGTAACATACCAATGACAAAAAGGAACAACGTATGTTGTTATGCGGTTTGACCGATAAAGATCTTCGTAGAATATGTAGGAGCCAATATGGGCATCCAGGTCCCGCTATTGGTTATTGACCGAGAATAGTTCTAGGTCATGTCTACATATTTCTCGAACCCGTAGGGTCCGCAACGCTTAAGGTTTCGATGGCGATGTTATATTATGAGTTTATGAGTTTTGATGTACCGAAGGAGTTCGGAGTCCCGGATGAGATCGTGGACATGACGAGGAGTCTCGAAATGGTCGAGACGTAAAGATCGATATATTGGACGACTATATTCGGAGTTCGGAAAGGTTCCGAATGATTCGGGTATTTTTCGGAGTACCGGAGAGTTACGGGAATTCGCCGGGGAGAAGTATTGGGCCTTATTGGGCCCTGCCGGAAAGAGAGAGGGGCTGCCTAGGGCAGGCAGCGCGCCCCCCCATGGCCTAGTCCGAATTGGACTAGGGGGAGGGGCCGCACCCCCTCCTTCCTTCCCTTCTCTCTTCCCCTTCCTTGTCTCCTACTCCTAATACATGGAAGGACTCCTAGTCCGGTGGGAGTAGGACTCCCCCCTTGGTGCGCCTCCTCCTAGGCCGGCCACCCCCTCCCTTGCTCCTTTATATACGGAGGCAGGGGGGCACCCCATGACACACAAGTTGATCTACGGATCGTTCCTTAGCCGTGTGCGGTGACCCCCTCCACCATATTCCACTTCGGTCATATCTTCGCGGAGCTTAGGCGAAGCCCTCGCGCTGGTAAAGTCATATCGTCATGAGCTTAGGCGAAGCCCTGCGTCGGTGGAGCATCATCATCATCACCACGCCGTCGTCTTGTGGAACTCATCCCCGACACTTTGCTGGATCGGAGTCCGGGATCGTCATCGAGTTGAACGTGTGCAGAACTCGGAGGTGCCGTCGTTCGGTACTTGGATCGGTCGGATCGTGAAGACGTGCGACTACATCAACCGCAGCGTTGTTATAACGCTTCCGCCACGGTCTCACGAGGGTGCGTGGACATACACTCTCCCCTCTCGTTGCTATGCATCACCATGATCTTGCGTGTGCGTAGGAAATTTTGAAATTACTACGTTCCCCAACAGTGGCATCCGAGCCTAGGTTTTATGGTTTGATGTTTTGCACGAGTAGAACACAAGTGAGTTGTGGGCGATACAAGTCATACTGCCTACCAGCATGTCATACTTTGGTTCAGCGGTATTGTGAGATGAAGCGGCCCGGACCGAAATTACGCCAGACGCTTGCGCGAGACTGGTTTCACCGTTCACGAGCACTCGTGCTTAAAGGTGGCTGGCGGGTGTATGTCTCTCTCACTTTAGTTGAACTGAGTGTGGCTACGCCCGGTCCTTGAGAAGGTTAAAACGGAGTCTATTTGACGAAGTATCGTTGTGGTCTTGATGCGTAGGTGAGATTGGTTCTTGCTTAAGCCCGTAGCAGCCACGTAAAATTTGCAACAACAAAGTAGAGGACGTCTAACTTGTTTTTGCAGGGCATGTTGTGATGTGATATGGTCAAGACGTGATGCTATATTTTATTGTATGAGATGATCATGTTTTGTAACCGAAGTTATCAGCAACTGGCTGGAGCCATATGGTTGTCGCTTTATTGTATGAAATGCAAACGCCCTGTAATTGCTTTACTTTATCACTAAGCGGTAGCGATAGTCGTAGAAGCAATAGATGGCGTAAACGACAACGATGCTACGATGGAGATCAAGGTGTCGCGCCGGTGACGATGGTGATCACGACGGTGCTTCGGAGATGGAGATCACAAGCACAAGATGATGATGGCCATATCATATCACTTATATTGATTGCATGTGATGTTTATCCTTTATGCATCTTATTTTGCTTTGATTGACGGTAGCATTATAAGATGATCTCTCACTAAAATTATCAAGAAGTGTTCTCCCTGAGTATGCACCGTTGCTAAAAGTTCGTTGTACCCAGACACCACGTGATGATCGGGTGTGATAAGTTCTACGTCCATCTACAACGGGTGCAAGCCAGTTTTGCACACGCACAATACTCAGGTTAAACTTGACGAGCCTAGCATATGCAGATATGGCCTCGGAACACGGAGACCGAAAGGTCGGCGTGAATCATATAGTAGATATGATCAACATAGTGATGTTCACCATTGAAACTACTCCATCTCACGTGATGATCGGACATGGTTTAGTTGATTTGGATCACGTAATCACTTAGATGACTAGAGAGATGTCTATCTAAGTGGGAGTTCTTAAGTAATATGATTAATTGAACTTAAATTTATCATGAACTTAGTCCTGGTAGTATTTTGCAAATTATGTTCTAGATCAATAGCTCGCATTGTTGCTTCCCTATGCTTTTATATGTTTGTTTTGATATGTTCCTAGAGAAAAATTATGTTGAAAAATGTTAGTAGCAATGATGCGGATTGGATCCGTGATCTGAGGTTTATCCTCATTGCTGCACAAAAGAATTATGTCCTTAATGCACCGCTAGGTGACAGACCTATTGCAGGAGCAGATGCAGACGTTATGAACGTTTGGCTAGCTCAATATGATGACTACTTGATAGTTTAGTGCACCATACTTAACAGCTTAGAATCGGGACTTCAAAGGCGTTTTGAGCGTCATGGACCATATGAGATGTTCCAGGAATTGAAGTTAATATTTCAAGCAAATACCGAGTTGAGAGATATGAAATCTCCAACAAGTTCTATAGCTAAAAGATGGAAGAGAATCGCTCAACTAGTGAGCATGTTCTCAGAGTGTCTGGGTACTTCAATCGCTTGAATCAAGTGGGAGTTAATCTTCCAGATAAGATAGTGATTGACAGAATTCTCTAGTCACCAACACTAAGTTACTAGAACTTCGTGATGAACTATAGTATGCAAGGGATGACGAAAACGATTCCCGAGCTCTTCGTGATGTTGAAATCGACGAAGGTAGAAATCAAGAAAGAGCATCAAGTGTTGATGATTGACAAGACCACTAGTCTCAAGGAAAAGGGCAAAGGGAAGAAGGGGAACTTCAAGAAGAACGGCAAGCAAGTTGTTGCTCGAGTGAAGAAGCCCAAGTCTGGACCTAAGCCTGAGACTAAATGCTTTTGCTGCAATGGAACTAGTCACTAGAAGCGGAACTACCACAAGTATTTGGCGGATAAGAAGGATGGCAAAGTGAACAAAGGTATATTTGATATACAGATTATTGATGTGTATTTTACTAGTGTTCGCAGCAACCCCTCGGTATTTGATACTGGTTCAGTTGCTAAGAATAGTAACTTGAAACGGAGTTGCAGAATGAACAGAAACTAGTTGAAGGGGAAGTGACGATGAGTGTTGGAAGTGGTTCCAAGATTGATATGATCATCATCGCACACTCCCTATACTTTCGGGATTAGTGCGGAACCTAAATAAGTGTTATTTGGTGTTGAGCATGAATATGATTTGATCATGTTTATTGCAATACGGTTATTCATTTAAGTAAGAGAATAAATTGTTGTTCTGTTTACATGAATAAAACCTTATATGGTTACACACCAACAAAAATGATTTGTTGGATCTCGATAGTAGTGATACACATATTCATAATATTGAAACCAAAAGATGCAAAGTTAATAATGATAGTGCAACTTATTTGTGGCACTGCCGTTTAGGTCATATTAGTGTAAAGCGCATAAAGAAACTCCATCTTGATGGGCTTTTGGAATCACTTGATTATGAATCACTTGATGCTTGCAAACCATGCCTCATGGGCAAGATGACTAAAGCTCCGTTCTCCGGAACAATGGAGCGAGCAACAGATTTGTTGGAAATCATACATACTGTATGTGGTCCGATGAATATTAAGGCTCGCGACAAGTATCATTATTTTTTTGATCTTCACAGATGTTTTTGAGCAGATATGGGTATATCTACTTGATGAAACATAAGTCTGAAATATTTGAAAAGCTCAAAGAATTTCAGAGTAAAGTGGAGAATCATCATAACAAGAAAATAAAAGTTTCTACGATATGATCGCAGAGGTAAAATATTTGAGTTACGAGTTTGGTCTTCAATTAAAACAATGTGAAATAGTTTCACAAATTCATGCCACCTGGAACACCACAGCATAATGGTGTGTCCGAACATCATAACCGTACTTTATTGGATATAGTGCAACTATGATGTTTCTTACCGATTTACCGTTATAGTTTTGGGGCTATGCATTAGAGACAGCTGCATTCACGTTAAAAAGAGCACCATCTAAATCCGTTGAGACGACACCGTATGAACAGTGGTTTGGCAAGAAACCAAAGTTGTTGTTTCTTGAAGGTTGGAGTTGCGATGCTTATGTGAAAAAGTTTCATCCTGATAAGCTCGAACCCAAATCGGAGAAATGCGTCTTCATAGGATACCCAAAATGTTGGGTACACTTTCTATCACAGATCCGAAAGGCAAGACATTCGTTGCCAAGAATGGATCCTTTCTAGAGAAGGAGTTTCTCCCGAAAGAAGTGAGTGGGAGGAAAGTAGAACTTGATGAGGTAATTGTACCTTCTCCCTTATTGGAAAGTAGTTCATCACAGAAATCAGTTCCGGTGATTCCTACACCAATTAGTGAGGAAGTTAATGATGATGATCATGAAACTTCAGATCATGTTGCTACCAAACCTCGTAGGTCTTCCAGAGTAAGATCCGCACCAGAGTGGTACGGTTATCATGTTCTGGAAGTCATGTTACTAAGACCATGATGAACCTACGAACTATGAGGAAGCGATGATGAGCCCAGATTCCGCGAAATGGCTTGAGGCCATGAAATCTGAGATAGGATCCATGTATGAGAACAAAGTGTGGACTTTGATGGAGTTGCCCGATGATCGGCAAGCCATATTATATAAATGGATCTTCAAGAGGAAGACAAATGCTGATAGTAGTATTACTATCTACAAAGCTCGACTTGTCGCAGAAAGGTTTTCGACAAGTTCAAGGTGTTGACTGCAATGAGATTTTCTCAACTGTAGCGATGCTTAAGTCTGTCCGAATCATGTTAGCAATTGCCACATTTTATGAAATCTGGCAAATGGATGTCAAAACTACATTCTTTAATGGATTTATTAAAGAAGAGTTGTATATGATGCAACCAGAAGGTTTTGTCAATCCTAAAGGAGCTAACAAAATGTGCAAGCTCCAGCGATCCATTTATGGACTGGTGCAAGCATCTCGGAGTTGGAATAAACGCTTTGATAGTGTGATCAAAGCATTTGGGTTTATACAGACTTTTGGAGAAGCCTGTATTTACAAGAAAGTGAGTGGGAGCTCTGTAGCATTTCTGATATTATATGTAGTTGACATATTACTAATCGGAAATGATATAGAATTTCTGGATAGCATAAAGGGATACTTGAATAAGAGTCTTTTCAAAGAAAGACCTCGGTGAAGCTGCTTACATATTGAGCATCAAGATCTATAGAGATAGATCAAGACGCTTGATAAGTTTTTCAATGAATACATACCTTGACAAGATTTTGAAGTAGTTCAAAATGGAACAGTCAAAGAAAGAGTTCTTGCCTGTGTTACAAGGTGTGAGATTGAGTAAGACTCAAAAACACGACCACGGCAGAAGATAGAAAGAGAATGAAAGTCATTCCCTATGCATCAGCCATAGGTTCTATAAAGTATGTCATCTTTGTGTACCAGATCTATTGCATACCCTACCACTATGCTTGGCAAGGAGTGCAATAGTGATCTAGGAGTAGATCAATGGACAGCGGTCAAAATTATCCTTAGTAGAATAAGGATATGTTTCTCGATTATGGAAGTGACAAAAGGTTCGTCGTAAAGGGTTATGTCGATACAAGTTTTGACACCGATCTGGATGACTCTAAGTCACGATCTAGATACATATTGAAAGTGGGAGCAATTAGCTAGAGTAGCTCCGTGCAGAGCATTGTAGACATAGAGATTTGCAAAATACTTACGGCTCTGAATATGACAGACCCGTTGACTAAAATTATCTCACAAGCAAAACATGATCACACCTTAGTACTCTTTGGGTGTTAATCACATGGCGATGTGAACTAGATTACTGACTCTAGTAAACCCCTTGGGTGTTGGTCACATGTCGATGTGAACTATGGGTGTTAACCACATATAGATGTGAACTATTGATGTTAAATCACATGGCGATGTGAACTAGATTATTGACTCTAGTGCAAGTGGGAGACTGAAGGAAATATGCCCTAGAGGCAATAATAAAGTTATTATTTATTTCCTTATATCATGATAAATGTTTATTATTCATGCTAGAATTGTATTAACGGAAACATAATACATGTGTGAATACATAGACAAACAGAGTGTCACTAGTATGCCTCTACTTGACTAGCACGTTAATCGAAGATGGTTATGTTTCCTAACCATAGACATGAGTTGTCATTTGATTAACGGGATCACATCATGAGGAGAATGATCTGATTGACATGACCCATTCCGTTAGCCTAGCACTTGATCGTTTAGTATGTTGCTATTGCTTTCTTCATGACTTATACATGTTCCTGTAACTATGAGATTATGCAACTCCTGCTACCAGAGGAACACTTTGTGTGCTACCAAACGTCACAACGTAACTGGGTGATTATAAAGGTACTCTACAGGTGTCTCCAAAAGTATATGTTGAGTTGGCATGAATCGAGATTAGGTTTGTCACTCCGATTGTCGGAGAGGTATCTCTGGGCCTTCTCGATAATACTCATCACCTAAGCCTTGCAAGCATTGTAACTAATGAGTTAGTTATGAAATGATGTATTACAGAACGAGTAAAGATACTTGCCGGTAACGAGATTGAACTAGGTATTGGATACCGACGATCGAATCTCGGGCAAGTAACATACCGATGACAAAAAGGAACAACGTATGTTGTTATGCGGTTTGACCGATAAAGATCTTCGTAGAATATGTAGGAGCCAATATGGGCATCCAGGTCCCGCTATTGGTTATTGACCGAGAATAGTTCTAGGTCATGTCTACATATTTCTCGAACCCGTAGGGTCCGCACGCTTAAGGTTTCGGCGATGCTTATATTATGAGTTTATGAGTTTTGATGTACCGAAGGAGTTCGGAGTCCCGGATGAGATCGGGGACATGACGAGGAGTCTCGAAATGGTCGAGACGTAAAGATCGATATATTGGACGACTATATTCGAGTTCGGAAAGGTTCCGAATGATTCGGTATTTTTCGAGTACCGGAGAGTTACGGGAATTCGCCGGGAGAAGTATTGGGCCTTATTGGGCCCTGCGGAAAGAGAGAGGGCTGCCTAGGGCAGGCCGCGCGCCCCATGGCCTAGTCCGAATTGGACTAGGGAAGGGCCGCACCCTCCTTCCTTCCCTTCTCTCTTCCCTTCCTTGTCTCCTACTCCTAATACATGGAAGGACTCCTAGTTGGACTAGGAAAGGGGGAATCCTACTCCCGGTGGGAGTAGGACTCCCCCCTTGGTGCGCCTCCTCCCTAGGCCGGCCACCTCCTCCTTGCTCCTTTATATACGGGGGCAGGGGGACACCCCATAACACACAAGTTGATCTACGGATCGTTCCTTAGCCGTGCGGTGCCCCTCCACCATATTCCACTTGGTCATATCGTCATGAGCTTAGGCGAAGCCCCGCGCTGGTAAAGTCATATATCGTCGCGGAGCTTAGGTGAAGCCCTGCGTCGGTGGAGCATCATCATCGTCACCACGCCGTCATGCTGACGGAACTCATCCCCGACACTTTGCTGGATCGGAGTCCGGGGATCGTCATCGAGCTGAACGTGTGCAGAACTCGGAGGTGCCGTACGTTCGGTACTTGGATCGGTCGGATCGTGAAGACGTACGACTACATCAACAACTGTTGTTATAACGCTTCACACGGTCTCACGAGGGTACGTGGACATACACTCTCCCCTCTCGTTGCTATGCATCACCATGATCTTGCGTGTGCGTAGGAAATTTTGAAATTACTACGTTCCCCAACATGTATATCAATATGAAGAGAGGATAATATAAAAAATTCAGAGAAGACATGGTGAGAATTAGTAGGAGAAATACTAATGAAATCAAACAAGCTATACACATGTTACTTGTTCTGTACTAGCATATATGGTTGACTGCACAACTCATGATTAAATTATATTTAAAAGAAGGGTTGATGTAAGTATAGCAACCTTCATACGAAGATATCTTAGCACCAGATTTTAGTTAATAGCTTAGTAACATTTGTTCTTATCATATCCTTTTATCTCCTCTTCACAAGCTTTTCTTAGAAATAAAAAATCTATAGAATTATCACAACAAAAGGCTAAAATCAAGACTGGCCTAAGTTTGTATCTCTTGTACTCCAGGATCATGTCGTATCACGTTCTATTCAGCTTATGAACCTGATGACAGAAAGATATTTGTACAGTAGGTAAATTAATAGATCCAACAGAAATAGTTGAGATCAAGTTAGGGTTGTTAGGCAAACACCTTCTTGAAAGGAATGCATGTTCTCACTTAGGAACCAATACCTGGTAGCAAGCATATGGAACTATGTGCTGATTTAACAAGTTCATATACACCCTATCTCTGAATATACACTAACAAGTCCTGGAACTTCCTATGGTGTTGCTGTGTTATGTGTACTGGTGCATGTTTGTATTGAACAAAGAGATCAATGGAGTCTGATCTACATCAAAAAAATTATTAAAAAAATATTAAAATTAGAAAAGGCTCCCGTTTACTTTGGATCTTACCTACGCAGCGGTTTATACTTCCGAAGTCAGAGTGTAAGAATAGGCAGAGGCACGGAGCGATTGTCACAATGCATTATCCTGCAATCATATGCAACAATAGTTAATATTCTTGAGAAATAAAATAGATTACCACTGCACAATATGAACAAACATTTACGCAAATTACAAGATGAAATTACCTGCTGGGAGAGAGATATCAAATATATGGGATAAACGTGCTGGAAAAGAGATCAATCTAAATGAACAATTAACATGGCATATTAAGATGAATCCATATATACACGCCACACACACACACACACACACAGAGAGAGAAGGGATAGATGAACACTACACCTACATGATGCCATTAACATGCTGCCATCATTGCCGGTCATACTTATCTTCCCAAGTTGCGGCACTCACGCGCAAATGCTCAACCTCATTACGTCAAGTAGCTTTTTATACTATAAGTGTAAACCTGCAAGACCATAGTACACTAAGTAACAACTTAAAATTCAAATACTAGAGAGAATTAAAGATGTAGTGTGGCATCTCACGAAGCATTTTTTGTGATGCATCCTTATGAACTACTCCCTCTAATCCTTATTACTTATCGCTCAAACGGATGTATATAGATGTATTTCAGTTCTAGATACATCCATTTGAGCGACAAGTAACATGAATCAGAGAGAGTAAAATAGATTGCAAATCATCATAACATTCAAATAAATAGAAAGATTTTCAGTATTTAGAAGGACCTCAAGTTAAACAAAATAGTTCAAATGAATCAGATTTACATATATACTCATGGTTAATATTATTTATGCCTCCTTGACAACGAAAGGTTTTGTGAACGTAGTGAATAAATAAATGTGCAATAACTCCTATTTCCACATAGAACTATATTCTCTCCCAATAAGCCTCGTAGGATGCAAACATTGATATCAAAACAAGACTAGTGAATAGTCATCTGAAGAAAAATAATTATTTTGTTTTGGAGTGGCATGGCTACCTACGAATAGTATAGGTGCAAACAACAATATGTTCTGAACAACTAAAGCAGAGGATCACCAGCAAAAACGTGCATAACAAAATTAGAGGTTCAGATTTCCTCCAACAAAAAAAGAGGATCGCTAGCCATAACTTAAGTACAACAGTATAAATATGCACTGACCAGTTGAATAGGAATGGGACAAACATGTTGTCCAATCCCGTACTAATTGTCACCCACGCACAAGTGGAACGTTTGAGAATCTGGGGCACCAAATCCCAATCAGAATAATGGAAGCCACCATGTTGAGAGTGGCCGCGGTTGATGTTGTATCCAGCCGTGATCTACAACGCCAGGACGGCAAAACTTTAGGTAGCCATGCCAGAAAGGACCAGAGAGATAAGAGCAGAGAGGAGGGGTGACTCACTGAACCATCGGCGTCGCAGTTGGGGTAGCAGAGGCAGAGCAGCACCGTCGAGCCCGTGGCGGCAGCTGCATGCGTGAAGACGCATGTGTTGGTGAGCCGGCAAAAACCAGAGGAGCAGGAGACGCGTCGGTGTTAGGGTTGCTGCAGGGGCACAGGGCCGTGCAGGATGTCACGGCGGCTGAGGATCAGAGGAAGCACTCAATGGGAGCCAGGGCGATGGGGCCAGTGAGTAACAGCGCAGGAGAGCACTGGAGCTAGGCCGACGACGGCCATGGATCTTGGGTGAGAGAGGGATCGGGGGGAGAGATGGGATAGGAAAAATTGACTTTTTCGGATAAGGTAGAGGTGGGCAAGGTGAGGTTAGTTTTTTCTCAGGGAACGGGGAGGTTAGCGCTGAGTGGGCAGGGTTTTTTTTTCTTAGGGAAACGCTGAGTGGGGAGGTGGGAGATTGAATCAACAACACTTATTCTAGTTCCGTTGGTACATATGTGTTGGTGTATGTGGGTTTTTGTTGTAGTGACTCTCAAATTCCTCAGGGCTATCATGTTCCTCACTGTGTAGGAAATCCGCACTGGCGAATTCCTAACTCCTCAGTCAGAGCAAATTCCTCAGCGACCAGAAAAACTTCGTCTCTGTCACTGAAGAAATTGACTGAGCTGTATGAGATTTCCAAAGGCTTCACTCGAAGGGATTGGTTGGTGTAGGATTTTGAGTTGAGCATCACATGGAAACTTTTCCTTAGTATTTCCTCGACCCCCTTTAATAGTACGGTGTTTCCTATGACTCAAGAAAGAGAAAAACGAAACTACGAATACAAAAGTCTTCACGCTTCATGTTCCTCAAATGAATACCAAGTCTTCAAGGTCACACCAATTTCTTCACTTTCAAAGTCTTCAGAAAGTCTTCAGAATATCAAAGTCTTCAGTCGAAGAACTTCATTTTTAGGGGTCGACTTTCTTTGTAAATATCAAACTCCTCATAGACTTATAGACCTGTGTACATTCATAAACACATTAGTCCCTTAACCTATAAGTCTTCAATACACCAAAATCACTAAGGGCACTAGATGCACTTACAATCTCTCCTTTTGGTGATTGATGACAATATAGGTTAAGTTTTTAACGGGGATAAACATATGAAGTGTAAATACTGATATTGAGGAATTTGATTGCAAGATATAGAAGAACTCCCCCTGAAGATGTGCATAGTGAGGAATTTTGCTTTTGAGGCATTGCACATTTGAAGAGTTGAATTATGGAGATCTCCCCCTATATCTTGTAATTCATACACGCATTTGACATATAATATGAAGAATTTGAAATGCATGATGAAATATGGTGACTGATGTAGTTCAGCATGCGTGTATTAACATATAATGAGGAATAAGCATGCAGAGGAACACATCAAAAGTATCAGAGCACCATCGGGTTTAAGATTACAACTCGATCCAATAAAGTTTGAGAAGAACGAGAGTTGTAACTTAGCAAAAAAATGCCCATATAGTAGACCCGCTTGAAGACTAACTCACATTTCTCCCCCTTTGTCATCAAATGACCAAAAGGATTGAAACTGAGGACTAACGCCCCTGAAGAATTTCAAGTTGATGAAGGAGCGCCCGGCGTTGTCGGGTCGGTTGTCGTGGCAGGGCCTGCCGCAGTTGTCGTCAAGTCTTTATTTTCATCAGTGTCGCGCGATGAAGAATAGGAGCTGGCTACCAAGGAAGGAACCTTGACCTTCTTGAATTTCTTCGGTGGAGGTACAGACCAGTCAAATTCTTCCTTGAGACCCATTGTCTTCAGTTCTTCTGTGCTGTAGACATTAGAAAGAACAGCCCAGGTGCGGTTGAAGGTTTCATGGAGGTAGTATTGGTTTTTCTTCACTGCATTGTGTGTTGAGGTCATGTTGTGAAGAATTGAACGAAACTGACGCTTGACCCATTTATGATTGCGATCAACCTTCTGATGAAGACTGAGGAGTAACTCATGATCAGTCATCACCCTGGGTGCTGTGGCTTGAGGATTTTGCTTGGCTGAGGTATTGGCGGCAGAGTCATGTGTGGCAGAGTCATCATTGGTGGAGTAGGATGCAGCTTTGCGAAATTGACCATCCAATGGACGAATGCCTTCATCTATCACAGCAGTTGCCTTGCCCTTGTCATCGGCTGAGGAAAATGTCCGTTTGAGGACTTCAATTGGAGGCATGTAGCTGCAGTGGTTCAGAGTGTCAGCCTTGTAATTGAGTGAAGACCTTGTCCTGATGAACCTCATAATCCATGGTGCATAAGGCTTCAGCTCAAAAGGTGACATAGCAATGTTTGCCAGAGTCCTCATGAAGAAACCATGGAAGTTGACGGGAACGCCATGAATGATATTGAAAAGCATATTCTTCATGATGCCAACGACTTCTTCATCATTTGAGTCGTGGCCTTTGATAGGACTCATTGTCTTCGTCAGAATGCGATAGACAGTCCGAGACACATACAGTAATTCCTTGACGAAGAATTTGGTTCGAGGTGCCTGTCCTAGCTTCAAAGGCTTCATCAGCACTTGCATGTAATGATTTGAAAGCTCAGGTTCGTTGTAGATGCAACGAGCACCATCAAGGGGAGGACTGAGTGGGAGGGCACGAAGCAATTCAGTTGCTGGTGCCTTGTAGTGAGTATTTTCTGTCATCCAGTACAATACCCATGAGTTCACATCTTCAGAATCTCCAGTGATGTGCAGCGTCGCATAGAATTGAAGAATGAGTTCTTCATTCCAATCCACGTATGTCGCGCAGAAATTCAGCAATCCTGCATCATGAAGAACACTGAGGACTGGCTCGAAGCCTGGCAGAGATTCCATGTCCACATGAGGAATATGTGCATGATCGAAGACTTTGTCTTTGTTGAATAGCACAGAGGAATAGAAGTTGGCTTGACTAGCAGTCCAGAAACGCCTCTTCCTTATGCGAGCAGAGTCATATGGGTTGTAGTCAGTGAAGAATACATGCTCGCCGAAGAAATCTTCAGCCTTGAACTTTTGCTTCGTTGAGAATGGATTCTTTGGCTTTGGCAGTGGAGTGTTAGTGAGTTGCATCACGACCTCAGGAATCGCAATCTCGTGTTCTTCAAAGTGAGGATTTTCTGGTTCCTCTTCATATGCGATCTGCGTGTTCATAGGATCAGCAGTAGCAGTTTCGTCAGCACTAGTGGCTGGAATTTCTTCTTGCACGGATGTGTTGGGATTAGTTTCTTTAGAGCACATTTGAACCGTTGGTGCATGGGACTGATGATTTTGTTGGTTTGGGGTGAAGAGTGGAGAATTGGGATGCTGACTTTCCCAAAAGTCATCGTTCAGCACAGGCGTGGTGCATCCAATATCCACGTCTTCATCTTCAATTTCCTCAACACCAGCCTCTTCAGCTGTGAACTGAGGCATAGGCGAGGAAATGATTGGTGTTGAAGGGATTGCATCCACTTCAATTTCTTCATCAATCTGCTCCCGGCAGCGGCAGAATGATTTTCTTCATCAGATCCGCTTGGGATCTCATACTCTTCACCAGAAGGAACAAGGTCCTTTGATGGAATGGAGGAAATTGGAACAACATTGATTGGATTTTCAAAAGAGCTTGTCTTAGGCTTCATTTTCTTCGGGGCTGAAGAATTTGAAGCAGCTGATGCTTTCCTTTTCTTCACCGCAGCTCGCTCTGCAGCCTTGGTCTTCTTCACATCAGATGCAGATGGAAGGATTGGAGTTGGTGTAGGCGCAGGAGGAGCTGAGGAATCTGGTTGAATTTCCTCAGGCGCAACTGATGCAGTTGCCCTGACTTCTTCAGTTTCTTCAGGCGCACCACTAGTGGATGCCCTGGCAATTTCTTCAGCGGCTGGAATGGAGTCATCAGCCCTGGAACTAGCATTGTCTTCAGCAGGCTGAAAATCATCAGCGGTGCTGGCATGTTCTTCAGCAGGCTGAGCAGAGGCTCCAGCCTGAGGAATTTCTTGTTGCGTTGGGGCTGCAACATTTGTGAACTTCTTTGTCAGATTGACAAATCTGACTTTGGCTCCTTGCCAATCAGCATAATAGGCATCAAAGTTATCACTCAGGGCTTTGATTTCAGACTGGATCTTGAGGAGTTCCTCGAGAGTTTTCTCTCTAGGGTTTGGGTGTCCTCGAGAGTTTTGGTCGAGCGAGAGGGCCGAGGGGGGTGCCGCCATTGTATAAGTTATCACGGTCGAGAGGGTGTATATATATCGACCGCCCCTCATGTCAAAGTTATCTCGAGGGGGTTATATCGACAACGATGCGACATACATATACATGGGAAAATAATGTTATCGGGGAGGGGTACCCCCCCCCCCTCGTGTTGAAGTTTCTTCTTTCTCCTCTATTCCTTTCTTCTTCTTCTACATACAATACTAAAAGAGGAAGAAGAAACAAAAGAATAAGAAAAAAGACGAGAAGAAGAAAGGAATAGAGGAGAAGAAGAAAAATAGAAAATTTCTATTTTTCTTCTTCTCCTCTTCTTTTTCTTCTTATTTCCTCTTCTTATTTATTTCTCCTCTTCTTCCTCTCCTCTTCTTCTCCTTTCTTCCTCTTCTTATTTTCCTTTTTCCTCGCATTCTTTTAGTATTGCTTGTTTAAAAAAAATGTTCAAATAGAAAATTTTGAAAAAAAACAAAGGTCTTGCCTAATGCATTGTTCATATGAATATACAAACATTTGCATATTTCTACAATAATTAATATCACCAAAAAAAATCTATGAACAGAAAAAAAAACATTAATACACATATGAACAAAAAATACATATACGAAGAATAACATGCTCTGAACAATTTTTTATACATTTTGAACATCTACATACACATAGCCACATACATACACATATACATTATATATATATGAACAAAAATATTAAACTAATAAAACTGAAAAAAAAAACAGAGCCGGTGCGGCGGCTCACAGCAGGGGCGGCTAGATGACGATGGCGGCGGTGGGGCGGCGAGGCGCTGGGGCGGACGACGGGCAGGGCTCGGGCGGCTGGGCGGACGGGCGCTGGCTCGGGAGGCCGACGACGAGGACGGTGCGGGTTGAGGCGGCAACCTTGGCGGCGGTGGCTGCGACGGTGAGGTGGAGCAACTGGCGGCAACGGGCGAAGCGGCGCGAAGTGACGGCGTCGAAGCGGCCTTGGACGGCGTCTGGGCGGCGGGCGGCGTCGGGCAGCGGACGGCGTCGGGGCGGCGCGCGGACGATGTCTGGGCGGCAGGCGGCGTTGATCTGGGCAGCCTGGCGGCGTCGATGAGCTCGGAGTCGTCGGGCGGGCCGGGGGGCAACTGGCGATGTGTTCGTCAAATTTTCCTAAATGTTGTATATATAGCAAGAGCATTGGTCCCGGTTCGTAGCACAAACCGGGACTAATGCCCCCCTTTAGTCCCGGTTGGTGCCACCAACCGGGACCAAAGGCCTCTTTTTCGGCAGCCCAAAGGGCGGGAAGCGGCGGCCTTTGGTACCGGTTGGTGGCACCAACCGGTACCAATGCCCCCCCTTTAGTCCCGGTTGGTGGCACCAACCGGGACTAAAGGCCCCTGTGCTGCACGCGTCGGGGCCAAAGTTTAGTCCCACCTCGCTAGTTGAGAGGAGAGCGCAGTGGTTTATAAGCCCCACTGCCGCACCCCTCTCAACCTCCTCTCCATTGCAGGCTTACGGGCCTACTTGTTACTGCTATGCGATGGGCCTGCTGGCCTGCTGTGAACTGAATCCTGGCCCATGGATGGGTTTCTAGTCGTATTCAGGCTGTGGTGGCCCAGTAGGTGGCAATTTTTTTTGTTTTTTGTTTTCTTTACTTATTGTTGCTATTTTTTATTTTTTTTAGTTTTTTTGTTTTGTTTTCTGCATTATTTATTTTCTTTTGTTTTTTGCTTTATTTTTTAATTCTTTTTGCTATGAGTTTTAGGAAAATTATAAACTTTCTGTTAGTGCCATTAATTTTCAAATTTGAAAACACTTTTTTTGTTTTTTTGTTTTCTTTCTTGCTTTATTTATTTTATTTTGTTCCTACTTACAACAAAATACTTATTGTTGTTTTTTTATTTCTACATTATTTATTTTCTTTGGTTTTTTGCTTTATTTTTCAATTCTTTTTGCTTTTAGTTTTAGGAAAATTATAAACTTTCTGTTAGTGCCATTAGTTTTCAAATTTGAAATCACTTTTTTTGTTTTTTTATTTTCTTTCTTGCTTTATTTATTTTATTTTGTTTCTACTTACAACAAAAAATTTATTGTTGCTATTTTCAATTATTACGAGGGCCGAACAATAAGACATTAAAGTATTTCGTATTCCCACATATAGGGCATGGACAACACATAAAACCATTATGCTTGTTTGCCTCAGCCACTTCGAGAAAATCATGCACGCCCTTAATGTACTCGGAGGTGTGTCTTGAACCGTACATCCATTCCCGGTTCATCTGCGTGCATTATATATAATTAAGTGTGCCAAAAATCATTACAGAACATCATGAATAGATAATTTAGTGACCAAATTAATAGAAGTTCATCATCACATTAAAACCAAAGTACATACATAGTCCTCATCTAACAACATAAAGCTCTGCAGAGCATCTAAGTTAATTAAACCATACACTGAAACTATGTAAAACATTTCAATGCGAAAACAAATGCGATCATAATCGCAACCAGTGTAACAACTGATCCAACGGCATAATGATAATAAGCCTCGGTATGAATGGCATATTTTTTAATCTTTCTAATCTTCAAGCGCATTGCGTCCATCTTGATCTTGTGATCATCGACGACATCCGCAACATGCAACTCCAATATCATCTTCTCCTCCTCAATTTTTCTAATTTTTCCTTCAACAAATTGTTTTCTTCTTCAACTAAATTTAACCTCTCGACAATAGGGTCGGTTGGAATTTCCGGTTCAACAACCTCCTAGATAAGTAAAATCTATGTCACATTGGTCGGCATAATTGTCATAAACAATAAATGAACCAATAGTTATGAAAAGATAATATATACCACATCCGAATCATAGACAGGACGATTGCCGACGGGGGCGGATACCAAAACCATCGCACTATATAAGATGCAATAATAAAAGTAAGAAAATTATACAAGTATCTATATAAACATACAAGTAAGAATTTTTTTCCTTTTAGAAAGAAGATAAGGTAAGAACAAGAGGCTCACCACGCGGGTGCCGGCGACGAGATCGGCGCGGGCGATCGACGGCGGTGAAGATGGGGACGGGACGTGACGGACCGCTAAACCTAGACAAATATTAAGGAAAATGAAGCTTGGAGGTCGAGCTTGGAGAGGAGAAAGCTTAAGTAGTGTGGCTCGGGCATTCCATCGAACACCTCGTGTGCATAGGAGATGAGCTAGAGCACAACAAAGCTCTCCCCTCGCCCGCCACGAAAAACAGAGCACTGGGGGTGCTCTGCTCGCGGGCGAGGGGTATATATAGGCAAATAATTGGTCCCGGTTGGTGACTCGAACCGGGACTAAAGGGCAGCCTTTGGTCCCGGTTCGTCCCACCAACCGGGACCAATGGTGGTGGGCTAGAGCGAGGCCCATTGGTCCCGGTTCGTCCCACCAACCGGGACCAAAAGGTCCAGACGACCGGGACCAATGGCCCACGTGGCCCGGCCCGGCCCGAGGCTCACGAACCGGGTCCAATGCCCCCATTGGTCCCGGTTCTGGATTGAACAGGGACTAATGGGCTGGCCGGGCCTGGACCATTGCCCTGTTTTCTACTAGTGTGTGTGAAGATTTGAAGAATAAACACCTTTGAAGATTTTCAGGAAGGTTTGAGAATCAAAGCGAGTAATAAAAGTAACTTTTAATTACCCGAACTGAAGAACACGACGAATTGAGAAGTGTAGAATAGAAGTTCGTCAGTTCAGATCTCCCGCGCCCTAACTCGGCGGAGGAAGACAGCTACGGCGGCGGCGGAGTGAAGATTTCCGCGGTCGGCACGAGTACGATGGCGACGAGGTCGAGGCAGTGAAGCTCTTCCTCACCGGCGACGATGGAGTAGCGGCGGCGCTAGGGTTTGAGAAGCTCGAGCGAGAGAGAGAGCGGTCGACGGAGTAAAGGAAGTGAGGAAGGGGAGAGGGGGTATATATAGCCACGGTGAAAAACCGTTCACCCGAAGATTTTGGACGAACGTGCCCCTGGCCCTTCTCATTCGCTTGACATGTGTCACCCACGTACTGAAAAGTGGAGATTGTGTTCGATCGTGGGTGAATAGATAAGTTTATCATGGGATGCGGAACGGTTTGAGCGGCAAAGCCGAAAATTTGGATAAGATAAGTTAAAAGTTCCGTTCGCAATTTCTTCAGCTGACAAGGACAAAGTGAAGATTTTGAACGAGTTTCAAATAGAACGCACATGAAGAATTTGTGAATAGCTTGGGTTGAGTATAGCATAGAGGGGAAGGTTCGATCACATTCACTTACCGAGAAAAAGCAATTTGAAGAAATAGCCATAAGTGAATGTCTAGAGGACATAAACCCATATGTATATATATATATATATATATATATATATATATATATATATATATATATATATATATATATATATATAGTCAATGAAGAAAGACAACAGAAACAGTGAAGATTTTGCAAAGTTGAAGAATTTGAAAAAACTGAAGAATTTCAAAACTGAGGAAAAACTAAATTGAAGATTTTCAATTGTGGTGGTGGCGTGACCCACTGAATAAGAAAGATTATTTCAGACACCGCGCACAATTGTCGTGAGGGTTCTCGAGAATCAAATTCTTCATTAATTTCTTCACACTTAGAGTGTTATTCTTCATTGATTGAAGAAAAACGTTTCTTCATGTGTTGCACATCTAAGTCATCAATTTTGCATAAGTGTCAGGATGTGTGTCCTTTTCAAAGAACATTCGAAGATTGTAAGATATTTAGCTCACACCGCAACTTGCTAAATATCTTCTCATCCAAGGGCTTTGTGAAGATATCAGCTAGCTGTTCTTCAGTCTTCACATGCTCGATGGAGATGTCGCCCTTCAACACATGATCACGAAGAAAATGATGACGAATCTGAATGTGCTTTGTCTTCGAGTGCTGAACTGGGTTGTGAGCAATCTTGATGGCACTCTCATTGTCACAGTAGAGAGGTACATTCTTCACGTTGATGTCGTAGTCCTTGAGAGTTTGCTTCATCCACAGCAATTGAGCACAACAAGAGCCAACAGCAATGTACTCAGCTTCCGCAGTAGACAGTGATACGCAGTTCTGTTTCTTCGAGGACCAACAGACCGAAGATCGTCCGAGGAAATGACAAGTACCAGATGTTGACTTGCGGTCCACACGATCACCAGCATAGTCAGAGTCAGAATATCTAATGAGATCAAACGTAGAGCCCTTGGGGTACCATAATCCTAGTGTTGGTGTGTGAGCTAGATATCGAAGAATATGCTTCACAGCCTTATGGTGTGATTCCTTCGGTGTAGCTTCAAATTGGGCACACATGCAAACACTAAGCATTATATCTGGCCTAGAAGTACATAAGTACAATAGAGAACCTATCATGGAGTGGTATACCTTGTGATCGAAGTCAATACCATTTTCATCAGTGCATAGATGGCCATTTGTGGGCATAGGAATTTTGACGCCTTTGCAATCTTGCATGCCGAATTTCTTCAGAACATCTTTGAGGTATTTCTCCTGAGATATGAATATGCCATTGTGTTGTTGACGAATTTGAAGACCTAAGAAGAATTTCAATTCTCCCATCATAGACATTTGATATTCTTCACTCATCATATAGGCAAATTCATCACTATAACGTTGGTCAGTACAGCCAAAGATAATATCATCAACATATGTTTGGCACACAAACAGTTCACCATCATATGATTTAGTAAATAGAGTAGGGTCGAGTGAACCGGGTGTGAAGCCATTCTTCACGAAGAATTCCTTCAATGTATCATACCACGCCCGTGGGGCCTGTTTGAGGCCATAGAGGGCCTTGTTGAGTCTGAAGACTTTGTTGGGATTCTTTGGATCTTCAAAACACAGGGGTTGAGCAACATATACTTCTTCCTCAAGCTTACCATTGAGGAATGCACTTTTCACATCCATTTGATATAAAGTGATATTATGATGGTTAGCATAAGCAACTAATATGCGAATAGCCTCAAGTCTAGCAACAGGTGCAAAAGTTTCATCGAAATCAATTCCTTCAACCTGTGTGTAGCCTTGAGCTACAAGTCGTGCCTTATTCCTCACCACAAGGCCATTTTCATCTTGCTTGTTGTGGTAGATCCACTTTGTGCCAATGATATTATGCTTGCGAGGATCTGGACGTTTGACCAGTTCCCAGACATTGTTGAGCTCAAACTGATGTAATTCTTCTTGCATTGCCTGAATCCACTCAGGCTCCAGAAATGCTTCATCTACCTTAGTGGGCTCTGTGATAGAGACAAAAGCATAGTGCCCACAAAAGTTAGATTAATGTGAAGCTTTTGAGCGTGTGAGAGGACATGGTGCTTCAATGTCATCGATGATCTTGTCAACTTGCACTTCTTTTGCAACACGAGGATGAGCTGGTTGTCGTCGAGGAATTTAATCAGCATTTTCTTCAGCATTGTCCTCAGGTGCATCAGCTCGATGTTCTTCGCATTCTGGAATGAATTCTTCAGCAGATTCTTCAATAGGAATTACATCCTCAGTTGCCTTGAACTTGATAGATTCCTCAGGTGCTGGTTCATCTATCACAGAAGGTAGGTTCTCTCTTTGCGAGCCATTAGTTTCATCGAACCTCACATATTGGGTTTCTTGTCAGTGAGGAGTTCATAGGTAGTCTTCTTGAAGAATTTGTGAAGATATACTCTGTTGATGATGTGGCACGCGGTATCAATTGCATCAATCAAAAAACGACGAGGCGTTTTGTATTCATCAAGCATAGTGCGGGCCATCTCAACAAGAGTTCTGTTCTTGCGCTCCACGACGCCATTTTGCTGAGAAGTATAGGGAGCAGATAACTCATGAGTAATACCAAGTTCATCAAGATAGTCATCAAGACCGGAATTCTTGAACTCAGTTCCATTGTCACTCTGATGTGCCTGATCTTCACACCAAAGTTGGTTGAAGCCCTCGAGGAAAATCGTTTGAAGACTTCCTGCACTTCATGTTTGTAAGTAACAATGTGTACCCATGTGTAACGAGAGTAATCATCACCAATAACAAAGCCATATAGAGATGCATCATTAGTGACTGCTGAGTAATGATTAGGACCAAAGAGGTCCATGTGAAGCAATTCGAATGGGCGAGTAGTGGTCATGATAGTCTTCGCTGGATGCTTGGCCTTGGTCATTTTTCCAGCTTCACAGGCTCCACACAAGTGATCCTTGAGGAATTTGACATTCTCAATGCCAATGACATGCTTCTTGTGTACAAATTCCTCATGCCTGCGTGACCAAGTCGTCGATGCCATAGCCAGCCTTCCTAAGCTTTGCAAGTAGACACACGACTGGTTGTGGTCCTGTAGAGAAATCAACAATATACAAGTCTCCTCTCCTAAAGCTTTCGAAGACTTTGGAATTGTTAGCTTCCATGATCACAACACAACGATACTTGCCAAAGACAACAACCATATCAAGATCACAAAGCATTGAGACTGACATGAGGTTGTATCCTAAGGACTCAACAAGCATGACTTTGTGTTGGGGAACGTTGCATAAAATTAAAAAAAATCCTACGTTCACCAAGATACATCTATGAGTTCATCTAGCAACGAGTGATAGGAGTGCATCTACATACCTTTGTAGATCGCGAGCGGAAGCGTTCAAGTGAACGGGGTTGAGGGAGTCGTACTCGTCGTGATCCAAATCACCGATGACCAAGTGCCGAACGAAGAGCACCTCCGCGTTCAACACACGTACGGAGCGGATAAAGTCTCCCGACCTTGATCCAGCAAGGAGGAGGGAGAGGTTGAGGAAGAAGGCTCCAACAGCAGCACGACGTCGTGGTGGTGATGGAGTGGTAGTTCTCCGGCAGGGCTTCGCCAAGCACACGTGGAGGAGGAGAGGTGTTGGGGAGGGGAGGGGCTGCGCCTTGGGTTGTTTGTGCAGCCCTCCCCTCGCCCCTCTATTTATAGGGGAAGGGGGAAGGGCGGCCCCTCTAGATGAGATCTAGAGGCGGCGGTCAAGGGAGGGCTTGCCCCCAAGCAAGGCGCCCCTCTAGGGTCCCCCAAACCCTAGGCGCATGGGCCCTAGGGGTTGAGGCGCCCAGCCCACTTGGGCTGGTTCCCTTCTCCATACAGCCCATAAGGTCCTCCGGAAGAGGTGGCCCCTCCCGGTGGACCCCGAACCTCCGGTGGCCCCGGTACACATCTTGATATGCCCTCAAACTTTCCGGTGACCGTATGACAACTTCCCATATATAAATCTTTACCTCCGGACCATTCCGAACTCCTCGTGACGTTCGGGATCTTATCCGGACTCGAACAACATTCGGTAATAACATACAAGTCTTCCTAATAACCCTAGCGCCACCGAACCTTAAGTGTAGACCCTACGGGTTCGGGAATCATGCGTACATGACCAAGACAGCTCTCCGCCAATAACCAACAGCGGGATCTGGATACCCATGTTGGCCCCACATGCTCCTCGATGATCTCATCGGATGAACCATGATGTCGAGGATTCAAGCAACCCCGTATACAATTCCCTTTGTCAATTGGTATGTTACTTGCCCGAGATTCGATCGTCGGTATCCCAATACCTCGTTCAATCTCGTTACCGGCAAGTCACTTTACTCGTACCGAAATGCATGATCCCGTGACCAAACACTTGGTCACTTTGAGCTCATTATGATGATGCAGTACCGAGTGGGCCCAGAGATACCTCTCCGTGTCTGGTGACAAATCCAGTCTCGATCCGTGACAACCCAACAGACACTTTCGGATATACCTGCAGTGCACCTTTATAGTCACCCAGTTACGTTGTGACATTTGGTACACCCAAAGCACTCCTACGGTATCCGGGAGTTACACAATCTCATGGTCTAAGGAAAAGATACTTGACACTGGAAAAGCTCTAGCAAAACGAACTACACGATCTTGTGCTATGCTTAGGATTGGGTCTTGTCCATCACATCATTCTCCTAATGATGTGATCCCGTTATCAATGACATCCAATGTCCATAGTCAGGAAACCATGACTATCTATTGATCAACGAGCTAGTCAACTAGAGGATCACTAGCGACATATTGTGGTCTATGTATTCACACGTGTATTACGATTTCCGGATAATACAATTATAGCATGAATAAAAGACAATTATCACGAACAAGGAAATATAATAACAATCCTTTTATTATTGCCTCTAGGGCATATTTCCAACAGTCTCCCACTTGCACTAGAGTCAATAATCTAGTTACATTGTGATGAATCGAACACCTATAGAGTTCTGGTGTTGATCATGTTTTGCTCGCGGAAGAGGTTTAGTCAACGGATCTGCGACATTCAGATCCGTATGCACTTTGCAAATTTCTATGTCTCCATCTTGAACATTTTCACGAATGGAGTTGAAGCGACGCTTGATGTGCCTGGTCTTCTTGTGAAACCTGGGCTCCTTGGCAAGTGCAATAGCTCAAGTGTTGTCACAGAAGAGTTTGATCGGCCCCGACGCATTGGGTATGACTCCTAGGTCGGTGATGAACTACTTCACCAAAATTGCTTCATGCGCTGCCTCCGAGGCTGCCATGTACTCTGCTTCACATGTAGATCCCGCCACGACGCTCTTCTTGCAGCTGCACCAGCTTACTGCTCCACCATTCAACATATACACGTATCCGGTTTGTGACTTAGAGTCATCCAGATCTGTGTCGAAGCTAGCATCGACGTAACCCTTTACGACGAGCTCTTCGTCACCTCCATAAACGAGAAACATGTCCTTAGTCCTTTTCAGGTACTTCAGGATATTCTTGACCGCTGTCCAGTGTTCCTTGCCGGGATTACTTTGGTACCTTCCTACCAAACTTACGGAAAGATTTACATCAGGTCTGGTACACAGCATGGCATACATAATAGACCCTATGGCTGATGCATAGGGGATGACACTCATCTCTTCTATATCTTCTGCCGTGGTCGGACATTGAGCCGAGCTCAATTTCACACCTTGTAATACAGGGAAGAACCCTTTCTTGGACTGATCCATTTTGAACTTCTTCAATATCTTTTCAAGGTATGTGCTTTGTGAAAGACCTATGAGGCGTCTCGATCTATCTCTATAGATCTTGATGCCTAATATATAAGCAGCTTCTCCAAGGTCCTTCATTGAAAAACTCTTATTCAAGTAGGCCTTAATGCTGTCCAAAAGTTCTATATCATTTCCCATCAAAAGTATGTCATCTACATATAATATGAGAAATGCTACAGAGCTCCCACCCACTTTCTTGTAAATGTAGGCTTCTCCATAAGTCTACATAAACCCAAACGCTTTGATCATCTCATTAAAGCAATTGTTCAAACTCCGAGATGCTTGCACCAGCCCATAAATGGATCGCTGGAGCTTGCATACCTTGTTAGCATTCTTAGGGTCGACAAAACCTTCCGGCTGCATCATATACAGTTCTTCCTTAAGATAGCCGTTCAGGAATGCCGTTTTGACGTCCATTTGCCATATCTCATAACCATAGTATGCGACAATTGCTAACATGATTCGGACGGACTTCAGCTTCGCTACGGGAGAGAAAGTCTCATCATAGTCAACCCCTTGAACTTGCCGATAACATTTAGCGACAAGTCGAGCTTTATAGATGGTAACATTATCATCCGCGTCCATCTTCTTCTTAAAGATCCATTTGTTTTCTATCGCTCGCAGATCATCGGGCAAGTCTGTCAAAGTCCATACTTTGTTTTCATACATGGATCCTATCTTGGATTGCATGGCTTCAAGCCATTTGTTGGAATCTGGGCCCGCCATCGCTTCTTCATAGTTCAAGGTTCACCGTTGTCTAACAACATGATTTCCAGGACAGGGTTGCCATACCACTCTGGTGTGGAACGTGTCCTTGTGGACCTACGAAGTTCAGTAGCAACTTGATTCGAAGTACCTTGATCATCATCGTTAATTTCCTCTCCAGTCAGTGTAGGCACCACAGGAACATTTTCCTGAGCTGCTCTACTTTCCGGTTCAAGAGGTAGTACTTCATCGAGTTCCACTTTCCTCCCACTTACTCCTTTCGAGAGAAACTCTTTTTCAAGAAAGGATCCGTTCTTGGCAACAAAGATCTTGCCTTCGGATCTAAGGTAGAAGGTATACCCAATGGTTTCCTTAGGGTATCCTATGAAGACGCATTTTTTCGACTTGGGTTCGAGCTTTTCAGGTTGAAGTTTCTTGACATAAGAATCGCATCCCCAAACTTTTAGAAACGACAGCTTAGGTTTCTTCCCAAACCATAATTCATACGGTGTCGTCTCAACGGATTTAGACGGTGCCCTATTTAAAGTGAATGTAGCTGTCTCTAGAGCGTATCCTCAAAATGATAGCGGTAAATCAAGAAGAGACATCATAGATCGCACCATATCCAATAGAGTGCGATTGACGCTCGGACACACCGTTACGCTGAGGTGTTCCAGCGGCGTGAGTTGTGAAACGATTCCACATTTCCTTAAGTGTGTACCGAATTCGTGACTTAAATATTCTCCTCCACGATCTGATCGTAAGAACTTTATTTTTCGGTCACGTTGATTCTCTACCTCATTCTGAAATTGCTTGAACTTTTCAAAGGTCTCAGACTTATGTTTCATCAAGTAGACATACCCATATTTACTCAAGTCATCGGAGAGTGAGAACATAACGATATCCTCCATGAGCCTCAACGCTCATTGGACCGCATACATCGGTATGTATGATTTCCAATAAGTTGGTTGCTCGCTCCATTGTTCCGGAGAACGGAGTCTTGGTCATTTTGCCCATGAGGCATGGTTCGCATGTGTCAAATGATTCATAATCGAGAGACTCTAAAGTCCATCAGCATGGAGCTTCTTCATGCGCTTGACACCAATGTGACCCAAAGTGGCGGTGCCACAAGTATGTGGGACTATCGTTATCAACCTTACATCTTTTGGTATTCACACTATGAATATGTGTAACATCACGTTCGAGATTCATTAAGAATAAACCATTGACCATCGGAGCATGACCATAAAACATATCTCTCATATAAATAGAACAACCATTATTCTCGGATTTAAATGAGTAGCCATCTCGCATTAAACGAAATCCTGATACAATGTTCATGCTCAAACTTGGCACTAAATAACAATTATTGAGGTTTAAAACTAATCCCGTAGGTAAATGTAGAGGTAGCGTGCCGACGGCGATCACATCGACCTTGGAACCATTCCCGACGTGCATCGTCACCTCATCCTTCGCCAATCTCCACTTATTCCGCAACTCCTGTTGTGAGTTACATATATGAGGAACGGCACCGGTATCAAATACCCAGGAGTTACTACGAGTACTGGTAAGGTACACATCAATTACATGTATATCAAATATACCTTTAGTGTTGCCGGCCTTCTTGTCTGCTAAGTATTTGGGGCAGTTCCGCTTCTAGTGACCCTTACCTTTGCAATAAAAGCACTCAGTCTCAGGCTTGGGTCCATTCTTTGACTTCTTCCCGGCAACTGGCTTACCGGGCGCGGCAACATCCTTTCCGTCCTTCTTAAAGTTCTTCTTTCCCTTGCCCTTCTTGAACTTAGTGGTTTTATTGACCATCAACACTTGATGTTCTTTCTTGATTTCTACCTCTGCTGACTTCAGCATTGAAAATACTTCAGGAATAGTTTTCACCATCCCCTGCATATTGTAGTTCATCACAAAGCTCTTGTAGCTCGGTGGGAGCGACAGAAGTATTCTGACAATGACCGCCTCGCCCGGGAGGTTAATGTCCAGCTGGGACAGGCGGTTGTGCAACCCAGACATTTTGAGTATGTGCTCACTGACAGAACTATTTTCCTCCATCTTACAACTATAGAACTTGTCGGAGACTTCATAGCTCTCGACCCGGGCATGAGCTTGGAAAACCATTTTCAGCTCCTCGAACATCTCATATGCTCCGTGTTGCTCAAAACGCTTTTGGAGCCCTGGTTCATAACGTCTTGGTTCTCTGGGATGGGTGACATATTGTTTCTTGGCTGCTATGAGGATGATCCTCAGGTTCCGGACCCAGTCCGAATAGTTGCTGCCATCATCTTTCAGCTTGGTTTTCTCTAGGAACGCGTTGAAGTTCATGGTGACATGAGCGTTGGCCATTTGATCTACAAGACATTTTGCAAAGATTTTAGACTAATGTTCATGATAATTAAGTTCATCTAATCAAATTATTCAATGAACTCCCACTCAGATTTGACATCCCTCTAGTCATCTAAGTGTTACATGATCCGAGTCGACTAGGCCGTGTCCGATCATCACGTGAGACGGACTAGTCATCGTCGGTGAACATCTCCATGTTGATCGTATCTTCCATACGACTAATGTTCGACCTTTCGGTCTCTTGTGTTCCGAGGCCATGTCTGTACATGCTAGGCTCGTCAAGTTAACCTAAGTGTTTTGCATGTGTAAAACTGTCTTACACCCATTGTATGTGAACGTAGGAATCTATCACACCCGATCATCACGTGGTGCTTGAAGCATTTGACGAACTTTAGCAACGGTGCACAGTTAGGGAGAACACTTTCTTGAAATTATTATAAGGGATCATCTTATTTACTACTGTCGTTCTAAGTAAACAAGATGCATAAACATAATAAACATCACATGCAATTATATATAGCAGTGACATGATATGGCCAATATCATATAGCTCCTTTGATCTCCATCTTCGGGGCTCCATGATCATCTTGTCACCGGCATGACACCATGATCTCCATCATCATGATCTCCATCATCATGATCTCCATCATCGTGTCTCCATGAAGTTGCTCGCCAACTATTACTTCTACTACTATAGCTAATTGTTTAGCAATAAAGCAAAGTAATTACATGGCGTTGAATCAATGACACGCAGGTCATACAATAATTAAGACAACTCCTATGGCTCCTGCCGGTTGTCATACTCATCGACATGCAAGTCGTGATTCCTATTACAAGAACATGATCTCATACATCACAATATATCATTCATCATTCATCACAACTTCCGCCATATCACATCACATGACAATTGCTGCAAAAACAAGTTAGACGTCCTCTAATTGTTGTTGCATCTTTTACGTGGCTGCAATTGGGTTGTAGCAAGAACGTTTTCTTACCTACGAATAACCACAACGTGATTTGTCAACTTCTATTTAACCTTCATAAGGACCCTTTTCGTCGAATCCGCTCCAACTAAAGTGGGAGAGACAGACACCCGCTAGCCACCTTATGCAACTAGTGCATGTCACCGGTGGAACCTGTCTCACGTGGCGTCGTGTAAGGTCGGTCTGGGCCGCTTCATCCCACAATACCGCTGAAGCAAAATAAGACTAGTAACGGCAAGAAAGTTGACAACATCTACGCCCACAACTGATTTGTGTTATACTCGTGCAATAGAGAACTACACATAGACCCAGCTCATGATGCCACGGTTGGGGAACGTTGCATAAAATAAAAAAAATTCCTACGTTCACCAAGATCCATCTATGAGTTCATCTAGCAACGAGTGATAGGAGTGCATCTACATACCTTTGTAGATCGTGAGCGGAAGCGTTCAAGTGAACGGGGTTGAGGGAGTCGTACTCGTCGTGATCCAAATCACCGATGACCAAGTGCCGAACGGACAGCACCTCCGTGTTCAACACACGCGTCAGAAGCGGATGACGTCTCCCGCACCTTGATCCAGCAAGGAGGAGGGAGAGGTTGAGGAAGAAGGCTCCAACAGCAGCACGATGGCGTGGTGGTGATGGAGTGGCAGTTCTCTGGCAGGGCTTCGCCAAGCACACGTGGAGGAGGAGAGGTGTTGGGGAGGGGAGGGGCTGCGCCTTGGATTGTTTGTGCAGCCCTCCCCTCGCCCCTATTTATAGGGGAAGGGGGAAGGGGGCCAGCCCCCTCTAGATGAGATCTAGAGGGGGGCGGCGGCCAAGGGGAGGGGGGCTTGCCCCCCAAGCAAGGGGGCGCCCCCTCTAGGGTTCCCCCCAAACCCTAGGCGCGTGGGCCCTAGGGGGCTGAGGCGCCCCAGCCCACTTGGGCTGGTTCCCTTCTCCATACAGCCCATAAGGTCCTCCGGAAGAGGTGGCCCCTCCCGGTGGACCCCCGGAACCCCTCCGATGGGCCCGGTACAATACCGATATGCCCCCGAAACTTTCCGGTGACCGTATGACAACTTCCCATATATAAATCTTTACCTCCGGACCATTCCGGAACTCCTCGTGACGTCCGGGATCTTATCCGGGACTCCGAACAACATTCGGTAATCACATACAAGTCTTCCTAATAACCCTAGCATCACCGAACCTTAAGTGTGTAGACCCTACGGGTTCGGGAATCATGCAGACATGACCGAGACAGCTCTCCGACCAATAACCAACAGCGGGATCTGGATACCCATGTTGGATCCCACATGCTCCTCGAGGATCTCATCGGATGAACCACGATGTCGAGGATTCAAGCAACCCCGTATACAATTCCCTTTGTCAATTGGTATGTTACTTGCCCGAGATTCGATCGTCGGTATCCCAATACCTCGTTCAATCTCGTTACCGGCAAGTCACTTTACTCGTACCGTAATGCATGATCCAGTGACCAAACACTTGGTCACTTTGAGCTCATTATGATGATGCATTACCGAGTGGGCCCAGTGATACCTCTGCGTAATACGGAGGGACAAATCCCAGTCTTGATCCGTGACAACCCAACAGACACTTTCGGAGATACCTGCAGCGCACCTTTATAGTCACCCAGTTCGTTGTGACGTTTGGTACCCCCAAAGCACTCCTACGGTATCCGAGAGTTACACGATCTCATGGTCTAAGGAAAAGATACTTGACACTGGAAAAGCTCTAGCAAAACGAACTACACGATCTTGTGCTATGCTTAGGATTGGGTCTTGTCCATCACATCATTCTCCTAATGATGTGATCCCGTTATCAATGACATCCAATGTCCATAGTCAGGAAACCATGACTCTATTGATCAACGAGCTAGTCAACTAGAGGCTCACTAGGGACATATTGTGGTCTATGTATTCACACGTGTATTACGATTTCCGGATAATACAATTATAGCATGAATAAAAGACAATTATCACGAACAAGGAAATATAATAATAATCCTTTTATTATTGCCTCTAGGGCATATTTCCAACACTTTGTCCATGTGTATGTCCTTAGAGATCGCAACCTTACCAAGACCCAATACCTGACTTTTGCCTTTGTCAGCAAAGATGATATGCTTCAGATGTGACGGTGATAAGGGAGCATCCATCAATAGATTCTTGTCACCAATCATGTGATTTGTACATCCACTATCGAGGACCCACTCATTGGCTTTGGGTTGATCATCCTGCAGATGAATTAGTGCAACTTACGATCTCTTATACTTCATCAGTGAAGAATATGATATCAATTTCATCAGATGAATTTCATCAGCAAGATAACAGATAAGCAAAGATGAGGACGTGTGAAATGAAAGTTCATTTCTTCATGATTAGCCTGCGTCCTTTCAGGCATTTTTGTCAGGCCCCCAGCAAATTCTTCAGACGTTAAAGCACGTCTGGAGGCCTGACCCTGCAGAAGAGATTAGTTCCTTTTCTTCACCACCCACATCTGAAGGGGTGGCAAAGAGTTCATCACTCTACAAGCTCCATATGAGAATGGTGGCATAGAAGCCAATCCATTTCGTTTCACATAAGAGAGGTTAGGGTAAGCATATGAATAAGCAGATAAATTCTTCGAGGACTTATGAACATACTGGTTTGAAGAATAATGCACATATTCATAGCCCTTAGCTCTACCCTGCGAAACAGAGTTGTTAGCACGATGATAATCATATGAGGACTTTGATCCATGTGATGAATTTGGTCCGTATGAGGACTTGGATCCATATGAAGAATTTGGTCCATATGAAGAGTTTGATCTGGGGTTCCTATTCTTCACATGTGGTGTCATGAGGACATTCACCTGAAGACTTTCAAGGCACTTCTTGCGAACCCAGATTTTCTTCATAGGGGAACTGTTCCTGCAGTTAGTGCCAACATATCTAGCAAATACTTCACCATTCTGATTTTTGAACATTTTATAGTTGGAGTCAAATGACTCATCAGAAGAATGAGGAGATTCACATGTAAAGCCAGATAAGTTAGATGGATCAACTGGAGGTCCCTTTGCAGCAACCCATGAGGTTTTGGGGTACTTCTCAGGCTTCCAATATGTTCCATCAGCATTGAGTTTCCTCTCAAAGGCAATACCCTCTTTCCTAGGATTCCTGTTGAGGATCTGCTTTTTAAGCACATCACAAAGAGTCTGATGCCCTTTGAGGCTTTTGTACATGCTGTCATGTACAATTCCTTCAGCCCTGCATCGTCAAGGATACTAGCAATGTCCTCGGATGAGGAATTAGTGATAGCAGAGGCAGGTGAAGAATTTGTAATAGTTGAAGCATTTGAACATTCAGGTGAAGAATTAGCGATTCACGCTCAATGCACTTTAAGCATGGAGGGACAAATTCTTCCCGAGAAGCGCTGATTTGTTGAGCTAGCAATGAATCGCGCTCCTTCAAGATCTTCATAACTCACTCTTAGCTTCTCAAGATCTTGCTTTCTTTGAAGAAATTCATAAGAAAGTTTCTCATGATCGAGATAAGAGAGTGTTATGATGACCTTGAAGGCTGTCAAACCTAGATCAAGTCTCAAGATTTTCGGTCGAGGGCTTTAGTGCGATCCGTTTCTTCACCCAACATATCATCACTTTTACCTAACATGTTTTGAACCTTTTCCAAGGCATATTGTTGTTTGGTGGCAATACAAACAAGCTTGGTATAGCTAGGTTCAATATCATCATCAGATCCATCATCATCGATTCATCATCACTAAACTCGGATGAGGAACATTCGTTACCTTGTCACACTTTGCCATGAGACATGCTGCGTAAGATGATGATTCTGGTTCGAGAGTCATCGCTTTTGAGAGATTCCTTGAAGTCCTCAAACCAAGGATCATGACGGGTTCGATGACCTTCATGGACGTCGGAGATTCGGTCCCAGATAAGCTTCGCATTGCAAAGATGCATAATGCGCTTGAATTCATCTCTAGATAGGCAGGAACAGATGATATCCTTCGCCATGATGTCAAGTCGAGTGTACTTGCGAATATCATCTGTGTCCGCCGTCTTGCATAGATCAGTAAGACCAATTTCAGTGACGGTCCACAGCTCGCTGTCCATTGCCATGAGGCGCTTCCTCATCATGGCCTTCCACTTGGGATAATCATGACCATCAAAGATAGGGCATGTCACTTTCTTCATACCTGCGGTCGACATAACTAAAACTCCGTGGTTAAACCAAAATCACACGTAACAAGGGAGTACCTTGCTCCGATACCAACCGAAAGTGCGTTATATCGACTAGAGGGGGGTGAATAGGCGATTTTATGAATTCTTCAATGAGGAATTTGCGGTGAGGAAATTCCTAAGTGAAGAACTACTTGCAATGGAATAAGTACTCAGAAGTAAGCATAAGAGAATGCGGGCATGGTCATCATGATGAAATGAAGACAATCAAAGAGTACAGAAAGCGTAAACACAGGATAGCACAAGATGAAGACAAACAGACTAAAGAATTGAACTGAGGAAATTGAGAAAGTCTTCAGTCAAAGTCTTCAAACACAGATATGAACGAACACTCAACACAGTAATGAGGAAATGAAAGAGTTGAGGAAATAGAACCAGTTAGGTTGGTGAAGACAATGATTTGGTAGACCAGTTCCAGCCGCTGTCTCGGTTGTACGTCTGGTTGAGCGGCTGAGTATTTAAACTCGAGGACACACAGTCCCGGACACCCAAATCGAGCACGCAGCTCAGGACACCAAGTCCTCACCGTATTCTACTTGAACTAAGGTCACACAGACCTCGTCCAATCACTCGTGGTAAGTCTTCAGGCGACTTCCAAACCTTCACAGACTTGGTCACTCGGCGATCCACAATTCCTCTTGGAAGCTCTAGACCATGACGCCTAACCGTCTGGAAGAAGCACAGTCTTCAAAGGTAACAAGCGTCGGATCCACGCAGGATCAATCTCTTGATGATGCTCAATCACTTTGGGTTTGTAGGGTTTGGTTTTTGGGTTTTCCTCACTCGATGATTTTCGCTCAAAGTCCTCGGAGGATGGGTTGCTCTCAAATGACAAGTCTCAAGTTCTCTCGAGCAGCCAACCAGCTAGTGGTTGTAGGGGCGGCTATTTATAGCCTAGGGAGCAGCCCGACATGATAAGACATAAATTCCCTTCAATGATATGACCGTTAGGTGGATAAGATATTTTGGGACAGTCAAGCCAAGACAAGAACGGTCGGAAATTTGACTAGCAAATTCCTCGTGGCTATCATGTTCCTCACTCAGAGGCAATCCGCATGGCGAATTCCTAACTCCTCGGTCGAACAAATTCTTCAATGACTGTAAGAACTTCGCCTCTGCCATCAAGAAATTGACTGAGCTGTATGAGATTTTCAAAGGCTTCACTCGAAGGGATTGGTAGGTGTAGGATTTTGAGTTGAGCATCACATGGAAATTTTTCCTTAGTATTTCCTCGACCCCTTTAACAGTCACGGTGTTTCCTATGACTCAAGAAAGAGAAAACGAAACTACGAAAACAAAAGTCTCCACGCTTCATTTTCCTCAAATGAATACCAAGTCTTCAAGGTCACACCAATTTCTTCACTTTTAAAGTCTTCAGAAAGTCTTCAGAATATCAAAGTCTTCAGTCGAAGAACTTCATTTTTAGGGGTCGATTTTCTCTGTAGATATCAAACTCCTCATAGACTTATAGACCTGTGTATACTCATAAACACATTAGTCCCTTAACCTATAAGTCTTCAATACACCAAAATCACTAAGGGGCACTAGGTGCACTTACAGCCAAACATACTATGAACAAATTAATAGAAAAAAAATTATTAACAGAAAAAAAAATCTAACACAATATGAACAAATTAATTACACCAAAAAAATCTATTAATAGAAAAAAATCTAACACAATATGAACAAATTAATTACACAATCTAAATTAACATACTATGAACTACATATCTAAATTACTACACATCTAATCTAACAAAAAAATCTATAAACTACAAAAATCTAACAAAAATCATAAAACGTTGCTCACGGCGAGGTCGACGGCGACGGCGAGGTGCGGCGGCGAAGTTGCGGGCGCTGGGCGGGCGTCAGGCGGGCGGTAGGGCGGGCGGGCGACGGGCGGGCGGGCGGGTGGCGACGGCGTCCGCGTCGGGGCGGGGCGGCGACGGCGAGGTGGCGGCAGGCGACGGCGCGCAGCGTCGGGAGATCGAGGAGGAGGAGAGATCGAAGTGGGGGTGCGGTTCTGAAATTTTCCTTATATAGCAAAGTCTTTGGTCCCGGTTCGTGGCACAAACCGGGACTAATGCCCCCCTTTAGTCCCGGTTGGTGCCACCAACCGGGACCAAAGGCCTCTTTTCAGCAGCCCGAAGGGTGGGAAGCAGAGGGCTTTGGTCCCGGTTGGTGCCACCAACCGGGACTAAAGGGTGGGCATTGGTCCCGGTTGGAGCCATGAACCGGGACCAATGGCCCTGTGCTGGCCCTGTGCGGCACGAAAGTTTAGTCCCACCTCGCTAGCTGAGAGGGGCGCGCAGTGGTTTATAAGCCCCACTACCGCTCCCCTCTCGAGCTCCTCTCCACTGCAGGCTTACGGGCCTACTTACTACTGCTTTGCCTGATGGTCCTACTGGGCCACCTACGGGCCTGAATCCTGGCCCATGATGGGTTTCTAGTCGTATCCAGGCCGTGGGGGCCGAGTAGGAGGCATTTTTTTCTTTACTTATTTATTTTATGCAGCTGTTTTTTTAGTCCCACCTCGCCAAGCGAGAGGCACTCGTAGCTGTTTACAAGCCCTGAGTGCAGAGACGATGAAGAAGAGGCTCAATGCTCACCTGCATGTTGGTTCGCTTCAAGCCTTGAGGAATAGGGTAGACTGCACGGAGCTATGTGCAGTGCAGTTTACACTATTCCGAACGGCTTGAAGCGAATTAACTAGCATTGCGCCTCTTTTTTATTTTTAATGACTTATTACAACTCAGAAATAAATAGAAGAAAAAATAGTTGTGATTAACTCTACTAAAATATTTTTTATTTTTAATGACTTATTACAACTCAGAAATAAATAGAAAAAAATATAGCAGAAAAGAAAAAAACTATATAAAAAACTACTCAGAAATAAATAGAAGAAAAAATAGTTGTGATTAACTTTACTAAAAATGAGAATAGATGCTTATTTTTAATGACTTATTACAATTCAGAAATAAATAGAAGAAAATATAGTTATGATTAACTTTACTAAAAAATGAGCATAGATGCTTATTTTTAATGACTTATTACACCTCAGAAATAAAAAGAAAACAAAAAATATAGCAGAAAAGAAAAAAATTATATAAAAAACTACTCAGAAATGAGCATAGATGCGCTTATAGAGAAAATTCAACCTAAATTTATAATAAATTTCTATGAAATTCAGTATGAATTTAGGTTAAATTCCCTGTATAAGGGCATCTATTTTCATTTTAAGAGGAGCTCAACATGGCAGAGAGGGAGGGGCTTATAAACCGTCTCGATTCCCTTCATGGGCGAGGTGGGACTAAACTCTGGCCGCAACGAGGACCAACCCTTTAGTCCCGGTTGGTGGCATGAACCGGGACTAATGGGCAGCCTTTGGTCCCGGTTCAAGCCTCCAACCGGGACAATAGTGGTGGGCCAGGAGCGAGGGTCATTGGTCCCGGTTCGTCCCACCAACCGGGAGCAAAAGGTCCAGACGAACCGGGACCAATGGCCCACGTGGCCCGGCCGGCCCCCGGGGCTCACGAACCGGGTCCAATGCCCCCATTGGTCCCGGTTCTGGATTGAACCGGGACTAATGGGCTGGCCGGGCCTGGACCATTCACTATAGGAAAATTCGGTTTTCCCGTGTGTTAGCCTATAAGCTGTGTGCTATTTTTCGGGCACCCGGCTTATGCACCTCAAAGCCGAGTCTGGGGAACAAAACACCCGGCAAACAGGAAGAACTCGGCTTATGGTCACCTATAAGCCGAGTGCTGCAAAAAAACTCTCGGCTTATACGAAGCACACGGTATCTACTCGAAAAAGCACCCGGCTTACAGCACATACTCAGCAAAGACAGATTGCCACGTGTCCGCAATGGACGTGGCTGACGGCGCCCTCACGGAGCATCCTGTAAGCCGTGTGTCCGACGCAGGCACTCGGCTAGCAGGACATATAAGCCGTGTGCCCCAGCAAGCACTCGGCTTACAGGACATATAAGCTGCAGCGCCTCGCCCAAGCACTCGGCTTATAGGATATATAAGCCGTGAGCCCGATGAAAGCATTAGGCTTACATATTTGCGGATTTTTTTTCAACCCATAACATTTATGCAAAATTGATTTAAGATGGTTTTCATATATTTACTACTTAATTAGTATTATTATTCTCCCCTAGTAGTTTTCATGGGTCTTATTTGTAAAACTCTAAATTTAACGCCACTTTAATATTTATATGACTTTCGACCCCTAGAGTAACCATATTATGATGACATGCAAAAGCAACTCAACTACTGAAACTTCACTCTACGCCGAGTGCTTTGCTCTTCATTTAGAGCCAAGACACGGGAACTCGGTAACGTGAAGTAAGGCATGGAGCCGAGGTAATTTTGCACCCCCCCCCCCTAGTGGCCGGGCCCGCCCCTCCCTCGTCTGCAAAAGGCCTACGGATGTCGCAAAGACATCACATAGGACTTTACATGCCGCTTCTGGGCATGATTTCATGTGCCGCCGTGCAGATCTGCAATTTCCGGCGCCGAAACCCTAGCAGTGCAATAAATGTCTAAAATATTCTAGGTGGGTCCGAAAAATGCGGGCTCGACACGTGTCATTCGATGGCCTCCTTTGAGATCACGAGAAGATTCGAGTCCAACGAAGCAACAGGGCCCACACTTCCTTCACTAATCCGACTCGTTCCCTCTCGGTACCTAGAGACTACATCGGAGATGGTGTAGTTTACAAGCAGCCACAGGTGATCCCTACTCGAAACACGCCCAAACTTTTACCACACCCTACAGGGGCCATGTTATGACACCGTGCCAGCTCCCGAGGATTTCCGGCATCGTACGAGTTTTCAAGGATTTAAACGGTTGGATCAGGCATGGCGACGAGGTAATTCCCCCCCCCCCCCTCCCCCGGTGGCTAGGTCAGCCCCTCCCTCGTCTGCAAGAGGCCTACACATGTCGCAAGGACATCACATAGGACTTTACATGCCGCTTCTGGGCATGATTACATGTGCCACATTGCAGATCTGCAATTTCCGGCCCCGAAACCCTAGCTGTGCAATAAATGTCTCAAATATTCCAGGCGGGTCCGAAAAATGTGGGGGCCTGACACGTGTCATTCGATGGCATCCTTTGATAGCATGAGAAGTTTCGAGGCCAACAGAGCAACATGGCCCACACTTCCTTCACAAAGCCGACTCGTTCCCTCTCTGTACCCAGAGACTACATCGGAGATGGTGTAGTTTACAAGCGGTCGCAGGTGAGCCCTACTCTAAACGGTCCCAAACTTTTACCACACCCTACAGGGGCCATGTTATGACACCGTGCCAACTCTCGAGGATTTCCGGCATCATACGATTTTCCAAGGATTTAAACGGTTGGATGAGGCATGGCCCCGAGGTAATTTTGCCCTCCCCGGTGGCTGAACCTGCCCCTCCCTCGTCTGCAAAAGGCCTACGCACGTTGCAAAGACATTACATAGGAGTTTACATGCCGCTTCTGGGCATGATTTCACGTGCCGCCTTGTAGATCTGCAATTTCCGGCATCAAAACCCTAGTTGTGCAATAAATGTCTCAAATATTCCAGGCGGGTCCGAAAAATGCGGGGCCCGACACGTGTCATTCGATGGCCTCCTTTGATAGCACGAGAAGTTTCGAGGCAAACTGAGTAACCGGGCCCGCACTTCCTTCACAAACCCGACTCGTTCCTCTCGGTTTTCAGAGACTACATCGGAGATGTTAGAAGTTTATAAGCAGCCGCAGTGAGGCTCGCTCCAAACACGCCCAATCTTTTACCAGAATATTGGCGCGATATTTTATAGAATGGAATAATGAAATAAGGGGAGAGGGTATCATTTATAAGAACAATTAAATAAAAATACAATAAAAAGTATTATAAAAATAAAAAAATAATGAAAATAAAAAAATAAAATAAAAATAAAAATAAAAAAATAAAAAATAATAAGTATCATAAAGATACAATAAAATGAAAACACATAAATTATTAAAAATAAACTAATAAACTTTTTTATTAAAATAATTTTTTTATAAACCGTGTATTTTTCTTTTGACAAGAGGGCTTATCGTGCTGCACTGTGCTTATAGTGAGCGGGACTTGGCCAAAATAGACGCCACAGATAGCTTATTTTGGCCCACCATCGACCCTCTCCCCTGTCTCTCCCTCGCCTCCCCTGTCTTTCCCCGCGCCTCCCCTGTCTCTCCCCCGCGCCGCCGCTCACCCTCCACCCCCCGTCCGCCTCGCCCCCACCCCCCCCCCACCCCGGGCGCCAAGACAGATCCCCCCGCCTCCCCAAGCATGGGGAGCCCTGAGCTGGCCTCCCATCGGCGCCAGAGCCCGTCCCGTTCGCTAGGGTTGAGGCTCTCCGGCCATCTCCGCCGCCCGCCCTCCCTCCGCCCGGCCTTGGTCTCTCTCTCTCTCTCTCTCTCTCTCTCTCTCTCTCTCTCTCTCTCTCTCTCTCTCTCTCTCTCTCTCTCTCTCTCTCTCTCTCTCAGACAGGTCTTGGTTCACCGCTGCTCTGTTGGCTGCTCCAGGTCTCTCTGACAGGTCCGGCTGCTCCTCATCTCCACCTCGCCAGCCGGCAGCGCAGCGCAGCGCAGCCCCCGCCGCCTCCTCCCCCACTCTCCCGTCAGCACGGTCCATGGCTCCCGGATCTGAAGCAGCACCGTGCAGCAAGCCGGGCGCACAGCAGCAGGATCCCAAGACAACCCTCACCGTCACTCTGACTGTCTCTCTCTCTCTCTGTGACTGAACCCAAAACAAAACACAATCGCAGTTCGCAGCAAGCAATGCATCAGCGGCACCGCTCACCGGGCGGCAGCGTACATCACCGCTGCAGCGTACATCACCGTCTTGCTGCAACGGACGCAGTACGCACTCATCCCCTTTTTTAACTTCTCAATTTCATACAGTCTTGCAGGTCAGGATGTAAATGGACAGCTCGCTGGGCATTGTGGGACTTGCCAGCTCTGACCACCACTTCTTATGTGGGATTATGTCATAGTCCAGTTAACTTTTTTGTGGCGTATGTGGTGTCCACATAGTACCACGTATTCACATAGCAAACTGACACGAATATACTACTTACAATATAGTGCCATTAGTACGGGCCTAATTAGTAACACCTCCGATTATTCAGTACAGAGCAAACATAGTACAGGAAATTGGCAACTCTAAATCTCTAGATTCAACATTTATCTACAACTTAGATTATCAAAGCTGAACCCAATGGACATGATTATGGCTATCAAGATGTAATGGAGAGTGACCAATCTGCATCAATGAGGTGTTTGAAGTCTGAACCTTTCATCTACCTAGAAGGGAATGGCATGCAATGAGGTGTCCGAAGTCTGAACCTTGCTCCATATCATTCAGTTCTCAAGTTACTGCAACCTGAATCTGCATCAGTCCTCACCGTCTACTACTGCGACGACGTACGACATCCACCGGTCCCATCTTCCAAGTCCCATAGGCTGCATCACAGCAGAGGGGGAGAGGCAGATGAGCGCTAGAGGAGCAGAGCAGAGGTACCGTGAAGTCGCTGTCAAGGCCTCATCTGAATCAGCTCCGCGGCGACGACGTCGGCTTTGACGTCAGGCTTAACTGGGACGGCAGATCTGGTCTCACCGGCTTTTCTGGGCTATCCATTTGTGCCATTTATTTTGCTGGACGTCCACCAACGCCATTTGATCTTTTTGCTGGGTGGCACATGTGGGACTAGTGGGACCCAACGCCACTTACATCCTGACTTGCAGGAATGCCAGTAGTCGCGGTTGTTCTTCTCTTAGTTTCATAATGCTGCATAATACACAAGTTTTAACACATCTATCAACTAAGCCAGGTTATTAGTGAAAAAGAATGAGTAAGTGGCATACCAGGGGATAAAAGAGCCAGTTACAATGATGAACCTTTGAGAGAAACTATCAAAGGACCATTGGGATTTCAGGATAAGAAATGAGCAAGTAGCCTTGTACAAACGAAAAACAAGTTCCAACAGCACTTCTAAATTTGATTTGTGTTGCTGCAGCCACTCAACCCAAAGACGAATCCACAAGGGAAAGCTTTTTTTGCAGCTAGCTAGGCCTTTAATTTGTGGCTACCAGCAACCAAGATTTATCTATCACATCACATTTGATTCATTGGTTCCTGCCTGGATATGTAAGATTCTTGGAGCAGTATAGAACTAAAGGGATGCACAAATAGGCAACCTTCAAAGCCTGTACAGAAGTTCAATGACATGAATATTTCCTCTATGCATGATTTTATAATTTGCTATATGCGTTTGAGATTAGGCTTTTGTATTTTCTTTTGAGAAAAAGGGAAAAGCGAAGTAGCTAATAAATGGTATATTAGAAAGGAGTGGCCAGCGCACATATTTGTTATTGTTATGGAAATACAAGTGTTGCCACTGTAAATACAAAAGGAGTGGGCAGAGCACCTATTCTACATGTGAATTATGTTTAGTCCCAGTTTGCAAGTTTTGCATGTGGATTATGTTTGATCCCAATTTTCACTTTATTGCAGGACATGCATTAGTTTGACGTCGAGACCGTTGTCGCAGAGCTTCTTGCTGGACGGACGACGGCACCGAACACGCTTTTGAGGGTAAGAATCATTCGCCTCGTAGGATTTATGTATATGTAAATCATGTAGCTAGCTAGTCGCGTTACCTATGTTTTCCCGTTCGAAAAGAGTTACATTATTTATAAATATGCAATCTTTGTATATTTATAATAGTAACTCTTTCGAATTGTCCAGCGTTTTCCACGGACAGCCCGAGGATGTGTAGGCTGGCTTCATTTTTATGCTCTACTCCGATCCGATACAGGATTGCGGCAGCGTCTTCCCATTGTTCTCTGAATGCACATTCTCTCGGCTAGTTGCCGAGCAAAATCTGGTTGCGTGGGGTGTCCACGCTCCCTTCGAGACCATATCCACATAAGGGCCTCATTGTCAAACCAGCCGGTTTGAGGTAAGTGTTTGTGTGGACTCTTACTTGTGTCTTTACTTTTAAGATTTTTGCAGATACTAACTTACTTACCTTTTCATTGTGCAGGGCCTTGGTGGTTGATGGAGAAGACATAAAAGTGCCACGCCAGCCAAGTAGCATCATTGGATGTCTTTGCAGGCATTATTACCCTGACCTGGTCCCCATAGGAGACGGTGAGGAGGAGCCAGCTTGGTCTTGGGAGCATTGGAAACGAGCTCCGGATACCAAAGACAAGTGGGGCAGGGTGTATGGTAGTGCCGCCGAGCGGGTGGTCAATGATTTTTGGGTAAAATTCTTTGTCAATTTTCATAGTTATTTCTTTGCCAATCTTTAAAATCATTGCACTAATAAATGTTTTATCCTCTTATGCTCTTTGGCAGGACTTCTTTACTTGCGCCGAGGGCATGAAGGATGAAGCTAATGAGGTTGTGGAGGCGATTGCCAAGAAGATTGTCCAAGACATGCCCTATGAGGCGCGCGTTGATGTTGTGGTGAAGTATTTCGCGCACGAACGCAAAATGCTTCTCAAAAAGTCTCTAGCCCGGAGAGTGCATCTCACCGTTCCATGTACATGAAGGTAGTTTCCTTTTACTTATGATTGCCTGGATAAAAACAACTTACTTTCATTCCTAAGTTGGATGTATTTGGCATACTTCAGGCGGTTCCCTCGTGGTGCAACAACAATGTTCCTTGCTACCAGCAAATCATATCCAAATGGATAGACCCGGAGTGGAGGGCCCAACATCGAATGGCTTCGGAGCGGCGTGCCTTGATGAGTGGTCCGGTACTCCTTCAAGGCAACCTCAACCTCCACGCTTACGTGCAGAAGAAGGTAATAATATCATTCGGCTTCTCAACTTCTAAACTTGTGCTCTTATGGATATTATTGCTTCTATTGCAGAATAGGGAGAGAGGTGAGGGCCAAGAGAAGCTCAATACCTTCACGGGATTATGTCTCTCCGCAAGTCAAAGAAACCGGAAGGGGGGTGGGTCAACCCAGGCGCTGGCTTGAGGATTGATGCATACAGTGGGAAGTTCAAGGAGCACAACGGGCCTGACTCTGATCCGGCCTCACGGGACATTGACGCTACAATTTCCCTCCATTCGGGAGATGGCAAGAAGGGTGGTCGGTTATATGTCCGCGACGGTGCCATCCGTAAGAAGGACATCCCAAAACTCTCTCACCTCCGTGCTACCACGTCGAGCTCAGGTCCTGCTATAGAGCGTCGCCCACAGCCTGGGCTGCACATGCTCCATCAACTCGAGGTATCTTTTGCTTCATGGACCTTCATTGTGATTTCTTCTTTGTATTGCAACTATGGTGAACTTGTTGTGATGGCATATTGTAAGCCAATGCCAGGCTTTGAGTGGAGGAAGCCATGAAAATGCAGCAGGCCCTGTTTGAACAACAAGAATTCATGGTTAAACAACAGGCAAACCTGCAGGAGACATTTGCTCAACTCAGAAATAATATGCAGGGTTCCACTTTGCCCGTTCTTCCTCCTCTTCTGACTCTTCCTAATTTCAACTTTGTAAGTCTCTGAACTTTTCAATCATGCATCTTACCTTCATGCTTGAAGATCATGAATCTTACCATCTCATCCTCTCGTGCTTCAAGTTTTCTCAGTCGGGACAAGGCTCCAATAACTGTGTGGTAGGTGGATCTTCACCTGGCCAAGCAAGTCCAGTGACACCCACTACGGTTCATGTCGCTTCGACCTCCCCGCAACAATGACCACTTGAGGTAGTCGTCCATGTTTGTCCATTGTTGATGCTTGCGTCTTCTCGTTGCTTGTGCTTCTCAACTTAAAACTTGTGCATTGTTGATGCTAGAGTCCACAAGCGTTGATGCTTATATTGTACATACTTCCTAGCTTCTATTTGAGCCTCATATGTTGATGCTTGTTGACTCTTTTTCCTTATCCATCTTTGCAACTTATCTTTAGAAACTCATGCGTGTGATAATGGACTTATAGGTTTGCATTGTGGATGGCGTTGACGGTGGGCATATATGCTGCGGTGGAGCTCATTGGTTCATGCTTCGTGTGAACTTGGAACTCATGATCCTTTAATTTGTGAACCTTCGTTGGATATGTATGCACTGTGTGGACCTGAAACTTATGGTCCTTTCGTTTGTGATCTTTTGTTGCATACGTATGCATATGTGGACTCTGCACTCATGTACGGCTGGATATATGTACTACTTGATATATGTTTGTTGGTCATGGTCATGTACTGCTGGATACATATATTTGTTGGATATATGTGCTGCTGGATATATGTGCTGCTGGATAGATGTACTACTGTATATATGTTGTTGCTGCTCCCTGAAGTGATATATGTGCTGCTGGATAGATGTACTAGTGTATATATGTTGTTGCTGCTCCCTGAAGCGCATGTATATATGTTATATGGCCTATAAGCCGTGTAGCCCAGCACCTGGCACCCGGCTCATAGCCTATAAGCCGTGTAGCCCAGCACCTGGCACCCGGCTTATAAGCCATATGGCTGCGGCCAACACATAAGCCGTGTATCCCAGCACCTGGCACCCGGTTTATAGATCATCTGGACACACGAGCAGGCTATATAAACCGTGTACCTCAGATAACCGGCACCCGGCTTATATAAAAACCATGCTGTTGTCGGCGGAACTCGGCTTATATAGTAACCGTGCGGTTTGTGGTTGCACCCGGCTTATATATAAACCGTGTGTTCACGGTCGCACCCGGCTTATATATAAACCGTGCGTCCGCGGTTGCACCCGGTTTATATATAAACCGTACATACTGAGGTGCACTCGGTTTATGTTTAAACCATGCCCTGACGACGGCACTCGACTTATATAGACGGTGACACATGGCCGTTAACATCAGGCTACCGTCAGGTTACTTTATTAAACCGGGAGCCCTGTGAAAATACATGGTTTATACATAAGCCAGGCTTTTTCGGTTCGGCTCTCGGCTTATATGGTATAAGCCGGTCGACTGTAAACCGAGTGCTATAAGCTGGGAGTTTTACTCGGCTTATATATAAACCGAGTTTATATCAATGTAAGCCGAGTGTATTTGCTACACGGCTTATAAGTTCTTCCCTGTAGTGATTGTCCCCTTTTCTACTAGTGGTTCTCATTACTTTTTAAGATTTTGAGTACTAAGAGCATCTCTAGTAGACCCCTTAAATCGCCAAACTGAAAACGCGGTTTTCCGTTCATGAAAAATGCTTTTTTAGGGTTGGTTTGAGCTGCGGCCAAGCAGACCCCTTAAACTTAGACTATAAAATCGAATATTCGGGTATATTCTTCCCCACGTCTTCTTTTTCCTCTCGCTCATGTCCACAGCCAGCTAGCTCGCTCATAAGAAGCCCGTGGACAACGCACAAAGCGGCCAAATACGGTGCCGCCGACGTCCAGGACGGCTCGCACGAAGCGCCCCAACGTCCCCGTCGCCGTCGCTATTTGAATTGATCCAGAAGCTAGCTAGCACCGGCATCGAATCGATCCAGGACAGGAGCTAGCTAGTACCCAATCGATCGACCTAGGAGCTTGCTAACTAGCACCCGTCGCCGTGGCCAATCGATCTAGAAGCTAGCTAGCTAGCAAGCTCCCTCGTCGTAGCTGTCAAATACGGAGCCGCCGCATCCCGCTTTTCTTCCTCGCATCGAGCACGAAATGGGATCAGCCATGGCTGCAGGTACGCGTTCAATCCTTTTGCAGTGTAAAATTTTACTAGAGCAGGGAGAAATCGACGGCTGGAGACGGGTGGTACGAAAGGCGGCCCGCGGGGAGAGGCGGCGGAAGGACCCGGTTCGTGGCCTGTATATTGTCCTCGGACCTGTAAAACTAGGGGGCAGAGGCTCGCATTTTCGGTGGCCTAGTTACGGTTTCACGAACTTTTACATGGTCTGTTCTGGGCACAAAATTGATCCGTACACCAAAGTTTTACAGATTTGGCGTTTTTAAGGGGTCCGCTAAAGATGCTCTAACAATGGTGACTGTAGCTATAAGAGCCATCAAAGTGAAATTGTCTAAGCATCATTTCTTGGGACATGGACTTTCTAATCCCGAGCTCAAATGGACCCTTGTTAACAGTAAAATAAAAAAGTAACAAAATTCAAAAACTACTTTTTTTTGGCAACAAACATTGTTCTATGTTATACATGCGTGTGAATCTATAATACCTAAATAATTTATTCCTGCTAACATATTTCTCTTGACATGCAGCCTATCCACCTAAGCAGCCTTGACACATCAGCAATCATGCACTCTAAAAAAAAATCATAACATGGGGAGCTGGCCGGTCAAGCGTTCCGTTTCCAGCTGAATGGATTGTCTGTTCGTTTCATCGTTCCATTAAACCATCGATCCAGCCAGCTCCCTACCTCACCCCACGGCCCCACCGCAAAAAAGAAAATCAACCGGCGCACAAACACAAGTGGACAACCTAAACAACGGAACAAAAAAAAGTTTGTTTCCTCAAGATCTCAGCTCCGAGAGATATCTAGAGAGGCGCTTCGGAGAACCGAGATGCACGGCTTCTGGTCCACGTCCCCCTACAGATTCGCCGTCCTGGTTGACGGCGTGCTGGGCTACCTCCACCGCAGCAGCACCGACTCCCTGGCGGGCGGCGCCGGCCTTGGTGTGGCGACGGATCTCCGGCTCCGGCATGGCTGCCAGTCCGACGGCTCTCCGCCTCTGCCACGACCACGGGTTCACCTCCCACGGCTCTCCGAGATTGAATTATTCGCCGTCCCGTTCCAGGTTGGTTCCTATGGCCGGCTCAAATATTTCCTGGCCGCTGTTCCAGGTTGGTCCCACGGCTCTCCGAGATTGCCTGGCCACCTGTCCTTCTTTGACGGCAAGGACCGCTGATGCACTTCACCTATTCCTTTCATCCTCCCCTACTGACTACTGTCTCCGTTCCTGAAAGTGTCGGTAGAGGAGAACATGGTGTTCCTTTTTTCCCCAAATGGCACTGGAGTGGAGTATGTATGAGCCCTCTATGGTTGTTGTTTATTTGTATGCAGAGGCAGGCTCGCCCTCAACAAGACCCATCTATGGACTGACACTCCCAACCATCCACATCGGCTTTACCAAATCGGTTTCAGATATTGTGCAATGATCCTTGCGCTGGTCCAATTGTGATTGATTCGTGCATATGGGTAACACTAACTACTTCTTTCCTTTTTTGTTTTTTGCGAAAACTAACTATTTCTGTATGATTACTGAACTTTTGTCCATAGTTTTTATAGTTATATCAAAGCCACAAGAACTCACAACGTTCTTTTCCAACAGTTAAGATAGGGATTCTGTAACTTATTTTGATCCAAACCACTGGTAGTATATTGGGCTTAGTTCTTTAGCATTTTGTTGTTATTATCATCTGATGCAAGATTATTTTCTTCCATTTGCTATCCACCTTTTTCTGGTCTTTTATTAGATCATTGACAACTTTGTATCCCTTCAAGGCGACCAAGCTGATCTGCAGTAAGTGACAACTTCGTTTTATTCTAATGCACAGACAACCGCTACTCTCCATACATGTGGATATTGCATCATAACACACTCAGTCCAAGAATTTCAGCCTTCAAGTACCTGGTATGCTACACATCCCTCAATGCCAAACTTAGGCTTTTGATTTTGTTCTCCAATTGATGTCTAACCTTTGAAATACTGATACCTCCACAAAAAAGAAAAGCATGGCACAAAAATACCATCTGAAGGCAAAAATAGTCTCTTCCAGATTTCAAGTGCCTTATATGGAATGCCTCTTCCTACTATATATGCATTACAAATTCATTGTTGACTCTAATTTTGTGTGCCATACAGTACTGTTATGAATAACAGCCCACAAATTATGCTATTTATATCACCTTACTATGTGTTACCATGTGATTTGTGTTGTTCGGATTAAACACATTTCTAAGCATAACTTTGTGGCTCACAAATTCTTTTTATTTCATTGGTAAACATTGTTTTAAATGTTTGAAAATCTTATCTATATTTAATTATCATGAGTGTTGTATTCGACACAAGGCTGTTTGTATGTCGCAATCTTATGGACTTTCAACCATAATCAAATAGTTTTACAACCGATGATTCATGTATGGATCTTAGTAATGAGCATATGTTACCGCAGCAACGCGCGTGGTATTATCTAGTATTCCTAATGATCTGGGCAAAAAAAGAAAAATCAATACTCGAAAAAGATTACTTTTTAAAGCATTTTGGTGCACTGATTTGTGTTTTTTCAGCGCATTGGAAATGTTTTTTCTTCAGGAAAATTTGCAGGTACGTAGAATATTCAACAATGTTTGCTACCAATTTGTTTCAGAATTGTTTTACTCTTTTACTATTTTTTTTCAATTTTGCTGTTCATGCCAGGTGCATTTGAGCTTGGGAGAACAAGAGTACTTCGCATTATGAACCATTATTCAGCAAATCAGCCGTCGATCCAATTTCCATCTTGTTATACCGATATCCCAAGCAAATCACCGTGGTCATGTGTCCACGATGGCTAGCTAATGCAAGCACTTATCCTGCTTATTTTGCTTCAGCGGGAAGGGCTGACTCGGACTATTCATTTCAATTTTCAGTGTAGTACTAAACTCGGCTCAGTTGTGCTACCAGTTTGGTTGCGGCGTTTTGGTGACCGGGCTTCATGGAGCTCGAAATTTTTGAAAAAATCAAAGTTCAAACTTTCTGGTTTCAAAAAAATCTGAAACAAATATGCAAGTATACAAGGATGGAATGTATTTGTGTGTAAAAATTCAGGATTAAATACCTTGAAATGTGACATGTATGAAAATAAAAATTCATAGACTTTGAGGATGAATAATATATATAATGTGCTAAAAAGAGATTTTTTTTTGCCCAACCCTCGTTTCAACGTACTTCGTCTTGAAAAATTACACATGTACATTATGCCTCCATGTATATCTGTACTTCTTTCAGAATTTTTTGAAATGTAAAAATATGAATTTTGAATTTTGCAAATGGAGGCCTCCATGGCGGTCGGCCTCCAAAAGCATTTCCGGTACCAGTTTGTATTTTTAAATAAAGATATAAAAGATAAAATAAAAGCAGGACAGGGAAAATAATGGGCTTTTCCAAAGATAGAAGATGACTAAAACAGTGTATCTTAAGAGGGAGCACAATAATGGCTCCTGGTGAAACTTGGAGAGGGAGCAAACTCTTGGTGTGGTGATTGAATTGTGAAAGCAACTTCATCCACCAAGGTTCAAATCAGTGAGCTCTTGTTTACACACCTAAGTATACTTCAATAAAAATATTAGCAAGATTTGGGATACTCATCGATCTTATGCATGTCATGGTGTTTACATGTACACCTATGTATGAAAAACATAAGAAGGTACCGGACACAATTGTTGACAAACAAACTGAGAAGACTATAAACGTAAAACAAATGAGAGCAAATAGATAGCAGTCATAAAGCAAGGTTGGAACATAGATATATGTACGCTAATCTTAATCTTCATCATCTTCATATTCGTATCCATATTCATAGTCATAGTCATATTCATCACCATTGTCATCTGCTTCCTCTTCATCTTTATTGGAGTAGGCACTTAGTGGAAGATCTCCGATCATGCAGGGTGTGTATAGAAATGACTCGTCTAACCCTAATGTTGGGCAGTCAGAATATGGACGGAGATAACCTATGTGCTGAACTTTTGAGGTATTCAAATGGTATGCCACTACATCATAATACCCCACCAAGAAGAAGGCGATCTCTTTACAGGGATGAAATCCAATTAGAAAGTTTCCACGAAGATTTCCACACTCATTTGTGTCAAGAATATTATCATCGTCCCAGCTCCAATCAAAACATTGCCCCGCTAGCGTTTTGTTATTTCCATATTTGTCAAGAACATTATTGTTATCTAAGATCCAAGGCCTGCAAATTCCTTTCGGGCTGAGTGAAGATATGTTTGCTAGGTCAACGCTATTCTTGAACACCCACTCTACCTGACCGCTTGATTCACTCAGGGTCCAAATCCGGATTTGATCATGGATCTTTGCAAAGTACACATCTGATGTAGGGTGGAACCCTAATCGGAGATCATTCACGCTTGGAGGGGATCCTACGGGGAAACACGATGAACGGGCGGAAGAACACAAGGAAACACACACAAGAGGAACACTAAACCGACAAGTTTCGATTACACAAGGGCTAGATCACCGAACACATAAGGTAGCACAAGATTCAAAGTCAACAAAGGAAAGATACACGAGTAGCCGATCTTCTCCGAGAGGAGGTCTTGATGGTCTTCCCTTGAAGGGGTCTTGAATCCGCTTGGGGGATCTTCTCCGAAGAGGTCGTGAACTCCGAGGAGAAGTACCAAGTGGATGAGCAAGGGCTCTCACACCAAAGATGAGCTAAACCAATGCTAACCCTAACTAGGAGGAGGTGGGAGAGTATTTATAGTTTACGGGACGAAAGGGTACACGGGCCTCGGCCCAAGTGGCTGCGCGCAGGCAGGGCCGGAAGTTCCGGGCTAGGCCGGAAGTTCCGGGCGCCGGAAGGTCCGGGCAGGGTCCGGCCTAAGCCGAGAGTTGGCGCGGGTGGAGCTGGGCTGGCTTCCGGGGGCCGGAAGGTCCGGGCGGGCCGGAAGTTCCGGGGGCCGGAAGTTCCGGGCCGGGTTCCGGGCAGGTTCCGGGCTAACCAGAAAGTGGGCAGGCCCGGACTGGTCGATGTCGTCGGGGGCCGGAAGCTCCGGGCTGGCCGGAAGTTCCGGGCTGAGGCCGGAAGTTCCGGGCTGTCCAGAGTGTTGACGCCTGTCGTTTCTTCTTCAGCTCCTGGTTCCTTGGCTTGAACGTTGTACCTGATCACGCATAGTGTCTCGGACTTAGGTAGTAGCCATGTCTCAATGGAAGGAAAAGGGAAATCGAATAGGAATGATGTCACCTCGGATTGAATAGCACGAGCTCTTGCTCTTGTCATGGGTCCACTTGGAGCTTGGATAGTTGATGGAAGGTCCATGGGGATGACCGAGGGATGCTCCGCATCATATCCCCCCCCCCCCTTGTGAAAGATCCGACCTCGGATAAAGATCTTCATCACCATGGTACGGCGCGAGGTCCTTGACGTTGAAGATGTCGCTCACATTGTACTTGTCTCGTGGTAGGTCGATCTTGTAGGCGTTGTCGCTAGAAGCGTCAAAGCACCTTGAAAGGTCCATCGGCTCGAGGTAGAAGCTTGGACTTGCGTTTGTTGGGGAAGCGGTCCTTGCGAAGGTGTAGCCACACTAGATCACCAATGTTGAAGATCATGGGTTGTTTGTGGACGTTGAGCTTCGTCGCTAGTCGTTGTACTTGGCGCTCGATGGTTTGTCTTGTATCATCATGCATCTTCTTGATGTAGCTTGCCCGTGCACTTGCATCCATGTTGGTGCGCTCTTGGAGAGGAAGTGGTAGAATTTCCAATAGTGACAACGGGTTGAAGCTGTAGACGATCTCGAAGGGGGACTTGCCGGTAGTCGAGTGTGTTGCGCGATTGTAGGCGTACTCGGCGATGGGTAGACATGCCTCCCACTCCTTGATGTTCTTCTTGATCAAGACACGAAGTAGAGTGGAGAGGGTGCGTTCGTCACCTCCGCTTTGGCCGTCGGTTTGAGGATGGTATGCGGATGAGAACAAGAGCTTGATTCCGAGCTTGGCGATAGGGTCTTCCAAAAGTAACTCAAGAACTTGACGTCACGATCGGAGACGATTGTCTTTGGTACTCCATGGAGTCGCAAGATTTCCCTACAAAAAGATTAGCAATATGTGAAGCATCGTCTATCTTGTTGCAAGGAATGAAATGTGCCATCTTGGAAAATCTATCCACAACAACAAACACAGAATCCTTTCCATTTTGAGTTCTAGGCAAGCCAAGTACAAAATCCATGCTAATGTCTTCCCAAGGTTGATAGGGAATAGGGAGAGGCATGTAAAGACCATGAGATTGAGCTTTAGACTTAGCTTTGCGACATGTAGAGCAACGGTTGGTGAAGCGTGAACGTCGCGGAACATCTTGGGCCAAAAGTAGTTCTTGGAGAGCGTGGTGAATGTCTTGTCGCGTCCAAAGTGTCCCATGAGTCCGCTTCCATGAGCCTCTTGCAAAAGGAGCAAACGAAGAGAAGACTCGGGAATGCATAGTTTGTTAGCTCTCATAAGATAACCATCCTTGATATAATATTGTTCCCAAGACGTACGCGTCAAACATTAGCATAAGGAATAGCAAAAGATGGATCATTAGCATACAAGTCTTTTATGTTCTCAAAGCCAATAACATTCAACTCAAGTTTAGTGACAAGCATGCATATGCGTGAAAGTGCATCAGCTACAACATTTTCCTTACCCTTAATGTATTTAATGGCATAAGGGAAAGATTCAATAAATTCACTCCATTTGGCATGACGCTTGTTCAACTTAGTTTGGTCTTTTAAGTACTTAAGTGTTTCGTGATCGGTATGGATGACAAACTCATGAGGTCGAAGGTAATGTTCCCAAACATGTAGTACACGCACTAGAGCATATAATTCCTTGTCATAGATGGGGTAGTTAAGTTGAGCACCGGAGAGTTTTTCACTAAAATATGCAATTGCTCGTTTTTCTTGCATCAAAACTCCGCCAATTCCGGTACCACTTGCATCACAATGAACCTCAAAAGTTTTGTCAAAATTGGGCAAAGCAAGAATCGGAGCATGAGTAAGCAAAGACTTGAGCTCATCAAAAGCGGCGGATTGCAAAGATCCCCAAACAAAAGGAGTATTCTTCTTACTCAAGGCATGCAAAGGAGCGGCAATTGTGCTAAAGTTTTTGACAAAGCGACGATAAAAACCCGCAAGACCAAGAAAGATACGCACTTGTTGCAAATTGGTGGGTGGGGGCCAAGTTTTAATTGCTTCAATTTTAGATTCATCAACATGGACACCCTTTGAGGATACAACAAAACCCAAGAAAACCACTTTGTCAACACCAAATGTGCATTTTTTCATGTTTGCATAAAGACTTTCTCATGAAGGGTTTGCAAAACAGCCCTAACATGATCAAGATGTTCTTTCATGGTTTTGCTAAACACAAGAATATCATCGAAGTAAACCACAACAAAGACTCCAATATAAGGGCGAAGCACATGATGCATAAGACGCACGAAAGTACCGGGAGCCTCCGATAGACCCATAGGCATCACTAGCCACTCATACAATCCAAATTTGGTTTTGAAAGCAGTTTTCCATTCATCACCCTCTTGTATGCGAATTTGGTAATAGCCACTTTTTAGATCAATTTTTGAGAAAAAGTTGGCTCCACTAAGTTCATCAAGCATAGCGTCTAAGCGAGGAATGGGATGCCGATATTGAACGGTAATAGCATTTATAGGTCTACAATCATAACACAATCGGAAACTTCCCTCGGGTTTAGGCACAAGTATAATGGGAATGGCACAAGGGCTTAAGCTTTCACGTACATGACCGTTGTCGATGAGTTGTTGTACTTGCCGTTGAATTTCCTTGGTTTCTTCGGGATTGACTCGGTATGGAGCTTTGTTTGGTAGAGGCGCTCCGGGGATGAGGTCGATTTGATGCTCAATGCCTCGAAGAGGAGGTAGACCCGGAGGTAGCTCATCGGGGAAAACATCTTGGAATTCCTGCAAAAGAGATTGAAACACTAAAGGTAGCTCATGAGAGGTGTTAGTTGTTGTTTCTCCATCCTTGCACACAAGAACAAAGTGCATCACACTAGATGGGTTCTCACACACTTCTCTCATCTCACTTTTGGTGGCAAATAGGATGAGGTTTATCTCTCTAGGCGAAGAGGCGCTCAAGTTTGGCTTGTGGCTCTCACTCACTTTTTGGTGGATCACTTTCTCACTCTTTTCTCCGTGACGGGTGGTTTGCTTGTCGGCTAACACTTGACTAGGAGACATAGGTCGTAGCACATATTCCTTCCCTTTCATCTTGAAGCTATAGTGATTGGTGCGCCCATTGTGGAAGACACCACGGACGAATTGCCATGGTCGACCAAGAAGGAGGTGGCAAACGGTCATTGGGACCACATCACACTCCAAAGTGTCCTCATATGCACCGATTTTGAAGGAGACTTGGACCGTATGCTCGACTCGTATAGTGCCGGAGTCACTTAGCCATTGAACCTTGTATGGATGTGGGTGCTTCCTCTTGACCAATTGAAGCTTGGAGCATAGTTCTTCACTTGCCAAGTTGTGGCAACTACCTCCGTCGATGATGACCTTGACAGATCTCCCCTTGATGTCGGCCTTTGTGTGGAATATGTGGCATCTTTGGTCGTCTTCTTGTTGATGTTGAAGAGTTAAGACCTTGGAGACCACGAGAGCGGGGCTCGAATCCTCATCACAAAAGACTTGATCATCTTCATCTTCGTTCACTCGCCGGTGCATGGCCACTTGCTCAAGAGCTTCCATCTCCTCTTCACTCATTGAGTCATAGGTCCCATCGTCGTTGAGGATCATGGTGCGCTTGTTGGTGCATTCAGAGGACTTGTGGCCTCGCCGCCGCAAGTGAAACACTTGATGGAGCTTGTCTTGACGGTCTCATCGCTTGGAGTAGATGATGAAGCACGCGGCTTGAAGTTGCTCGTAGTAGGAGGAAGACGACTTGAACTTGTCGAAGTTTTCTTGTAACTTGACTTGTCGTCGTTGCTTGTAGAAGGTTTGGTTGATGTAGATGTTGGAGGAGTCGTTGAAGATTGGTTGTTGGAGAAGCCGTAGGTCTTGGACGAGTACTTGATGTACTTGAAGTCATCTTGCACTTGACGTTCCGCCTTTGTAGCTTGATGCACGAGCTCAATGAGAGTGGAGTACGGTTGGAAGTCGGCGATCTTCTTGATGGGATGATTGAGTCCATTCAACAAACGTGCCATTGTTTGCTCATCGTCTTCCTTCACATTGGCTCGAATCATGGCTATCTCCATTTCCTTGTAGTATTCTTCAACACTCTTTGTTCCTTGCTTGAGAAGTTGGAGTTTTTTGAAGAGGTCGCGGTTGTAGTAGGTTGGCACAAAGCGTGCTCTCATGACATCCTTCATTTGAGCCCAAGTGTTGATTGGAGGTTCACCTCTTGCTTGTCGTCGCTCAATGATTTGTTCCCACCATATGAGCACATAGTCTTGGAACTCAAGTGAGGCCATAGCGATCTTCTTCTCTTCCTCATAGTTGTGCAAATGAAAGATTTTGTCGACCTTCAATGCCCATGAGAGGTACTCTTCGGGGTCATTGCTTCCATTGAACTTGGGCATTGTGAATTTGAGCTTTCCATATCGGTGATCTTCATTTTGTTGTGGTCGAGGATGATGACGCCCTTGACGTGGGTGACAATCATCTTCTTGGTGCTCTTGGTGTGGAGGAAGTCCATGATCAACTTGCTCTTGTTGAACTTGAGATTGAGGTGGAGCTTGACGAGCTTGGTGAGGAGCTTGAGGAACTTGGCGTTGCACACGTGGTTGGTAGTTCCTTTCTTGGATTTCTTCTCGAAGGGCTTCCTCTTGATTGCGCCTGCTTATGATTGCGGTTGGCGATGGCTCGACTTGAATCTTGAAGGGCACGTTGCGCCTCAAGAGCTTGCGCTTCTCGTTGTTGTTGTTGAAGGCGTTGGGCTTCGGCATCTTGTTCTCTTGGTGTAGACGCGCTCGTTCTTCATCTTGGCGCCATAGTCGTTGTCGTTCTTGAGCTTGTGCAAAAGCGGCTTGATTGGATTGAGGACGAGGGACTTGTTCATCGACTTGCTCTTGTGAATGCTTTTCATGTAGCGGGTTGCGAGATGCATGACAGTCTTGACGCGCGGCTCGTCGAAGGGTGTTCGATGAAGGTGTACTTGAGTCGTAGAAGGTGTCGTCGGAGTGTCGAGTCGAGCGGCGCCGTCTTGATGATGACGAATTGGAATGATGTCGGCAGGGCCGGGCCGGCGAAATCCGGGGCCCTGTGCAAAACTAAAAAACGGGGCCCTATCTAACTAACGAGCGTAAATATATCTCACAGAAAAAACTATAATGTAGGAATTAAGAGTAGGAACTGAAGTTAATTGCAAAGAAGGAAATGCTAAGCACCTGGAAGTTAGAGTCGGTCACGAATCGATCCAACGAGGCGATGAGTCTGAAATTTGGGAGAGGAAGTTAGGAAGGCAACAACGGCAGCGGTCTGAATCCGATCGATCTGATGATGCGAAGGCAACAAGATGATCATGTTTCTTGTAGCTAAGCCAACGTGACTACTGTTGCGTTGTGGTCTCCAAATCGACAGACGAGACGATCCCGGTGGCTTCTTTAGCGATCCCATTTTTTGCGGTCTCTAGATCGAGAGATGAGACCTGATCCCGCTGGACATCTGTAGAGATCGGTATGTTTCCAATCGATGGAGCGGTTTCCTTCTTTTGAGACATATCGATCAAGTTTTTTTTGAGACAAATATCGATCAAGTACCAGAACTCATGCACTCGATGGCCTCGACTCAGGCCCAGCTCCAGCTCCTGATCGTCCCAGACCTAACTTCATAGCTTAGGATTTTTTCTAAGTACTACTAGGCCTATATACAAAATTCGGGGCCCCCCAAAATTGTGGGCCCTGTGCGGGCTGCACAGTTGGCACCACTATGGGCCCGGGCCTGGATGTCGGTTCCTCATCAAGGCGTGGATCTCGTCCATTCTTGCATCATTCTCTTGTTTGTGTGCGTCGAACTTGTTGTAGAAGTAGTCCCTTGTACGTTGCCCGGAGAGTCGCAAGTCGGTGGCGAGGTTGTCGATGCGGTCTCTCATTGCTTGTTGCTCTTGATGTAACGCTCTTTGTGCACCAAAGAGGTGGCTCTTGGTGACGTATGATGACATGTCGTCGTCTTGCTCGATGAAGAGTGGGTTGGTAGAGGTACTTGGCCTATCCATCATTCCAAGTAAAATATGTGAGTGGTAGAAGGAGAAGAACTTATACCAATGTACCTTTGACCGATGTTGATGATGAATCAAGTTCACCCAAATGCGGACAATGAAATAGCACTATTGGTACCAATCCTTGTCGGTTCTCACACCTACACAAATAAAAGCTTATGGTGGAGCTTGGTGAGGATGGTGGCATGGAATTTGATGCAATTGTAAGTGAGATTCAATAATGTTGGAAAAGATTCACAAATTTACAAATGCAACAAGTTGACCAAGCAAGTAGGGGTACACGGAAACACACACGCAAAAAGATAAGTGGGATTGTGCAAACCAAAAGTGAGCCAAAATGTGGAATCCACAAGAATGCTCTTGTTGCACAATACTAGAGAGACGCTAGCACGATTGCATAATAGGCGGATACGAAACTTGTGCACAACCTACTAGGCAAAATGCAACTATCTCTATCCCACGTATGCTATATGTATGGTATTTCGGTGCTATGATCCAAGATGATCCAATATGACAATCTTAATGTAAGATGATGCTATGGTTCTTGCTCATAAGCTCTTTGCTTATCTTTCCTCTTTGCTTAAAAGCTTGGGTGGCTCTTTCACTTTTGAGCTCTTTTCTCATGCAAAACTTCACGAACCAAGATATCACTTATGTATGCTATGACAACTTTGTGACACACAAATGGATCCCAAGATATGCACCACGGTGGTATGGTATGTATGCTATGGAGTATGATCACTAATGTGCACAAGTCACGTTGCCTACAATACTCAATGGCTAGTCTCGATGGGTATGCAACGCAAAAGATGGCTATGATGTTTATCAATGCAAAGGCAAGGTTTGGACAAAGATGTCGTCAAGATTACCGTCCTTGCTTACGGTCGAGGTTCCAAACGGATGCGAAATGTGAACGATCATGTGATGCATGGTCTTCAGTACGTTGGCGAAGATGCCGCTGCACCGTGGTCGAAGCTGTCGAAGAAACGGGGGTCACCGAAGATGCGCGACCTTTCTGTCTAGGCCGGAAGTTCCGAGCAAGACGGCAGGTCCGGGGCCCGGAAGTTCCGGGCTGGGCCGGAAGGTCCGGGGGCCGGAAGTTCCGGGCAGGGCCGGAAGTTCCGGGGGTCGGGAATCTGCCAAGAACAGGAACTTCGGGATCGAGGGTTTGGGCGGAAAAAAATGGGGAAATACCCAAATCCTGAGGGGAAAAGAAGGAATTCGAGGGGAAGAAAGGTAGGGATGCTCGATCCACACGAAGCAAAGCAAATCCACGGATCAAATCCAACAAAACTTCATCACACCAACAAATCACAAAAAAAATTGGGGCTATTTTTGGTGGGGAATTTTCGGATTTAGGACGAAAACAACAAAATCAAGCTAGAAAACACAGGGTAGGGGCTCCAAAAACGTGATCAACGTGGCTCATGATACCATATGATGTAGGGTGGAACCCTAATCGGAGATCTTTCACGCTGGAGGGATCCTACGGGGAAACACGATGAACGGGCGGAAGAACACAAGGAAACACACACAAGAGGAACACTAAACCGACAAGTTTCGATTACACAAGGGCTAGATCACCGAACACATAAGGTAGCACAAGATTCAAAATCAACAAAGGAAAGATACACGAGTAGCCGATCTTCTCCGAGAGGAGGTCTTGATGGTCTTCCCTTGAAGGGGTCTTGAAACCGCAAGCGGGATCTTCTCCGAAGAGGTCGTGAACTCCGAGGAGAAGTACCAAGTGGATGAGCAAGGGTCTCACACCAAAGATGAGCTAAACCAATGCTAACCCTAACTAGGAGGAGGTGGGAGAGTATTTATAGTTTAAGGGACGAAAGGGTACACGGGCCTCGGCCCAAGTGGCTGCGCGCAGGCAGGGCCGGAAGTTCCGGGCGCCGGAAGGTCCGGGCAGGTTCCAGCCTAAGCCGAGAGTTGACGCGGGTGGAGCTGGGCTGGCTTCCGGGGGCCGGAAGGTCCGGGCAGGCCGGAAGTTCTGGGGGCCGGAAGTTCCGGGCAGGTTCCGGGCTAACCAGAAAGTGGGCAGGCCCGGACTGGTCGCTGTCGTTGGGGGCCGGAAGCTCTGGGCTGGCCGGAAGTTCCGGGCTGAGGCCGGAAGTTCCGGGCTATCCAGAGTGTTGACGCTTGTTGTTTCTTCTTCAGCTCCCGGTTCCTTGGCTTGAACGTTGTACCTGATCACGCATAGTGTCTCGGACTTAGGTAGTAGCCATGTCTCACTGGAAGGAAAAGGGAAATCGAATAGGAGTGATGTCACCTCGGATTGAATAGCACGAGCTCTTGCTCTTGTCATGGGTCCACTTGGAGCTTGGATAGTTGATGGAAGGTCCATGGGGATGACCGAAGGATGCTCCGCATCAACATCCTCCTCCGATCTTCCGAGATAATGCCTCCTAACTTTGCCTTCATTGGCACCTATTGGAGTTCTTATTACTTTATATTTGCCACTAGGCAATGAGAACCTACAAAAATGTCAACAATAATTCGAATGTAAAATATAAGCTATATGGATGCTAGAGTTGGCAATAAAATTTAATTTCATGCGCTTCTGTCATGATGTTTACCTGGTGACAAATGCACCGCTGTAAAGTAGCAGGTGTAATGCTCCATGACAATACACGCCGTAGAGCCATGTGCATGTTGACATCATAAACATGTACATGAACCACACTCTACCCCGCAAATTTACCGCTCTGGTCATAGCACCACCTTCCCTAACAAAGGACCTCTTCTGCCATTGTTGCGTGCTCGATGAGAAAACGTCTAGAATCAACTCAGGCGGCGGCCATTCGGTCGAGTGTGGTGGCTCCTCCATGTCTATGCTCATGCTCAGTGAAGACCAACTTATAGTGAAGTTTTCCTCGATGAGTTGTTCTGGCAATACTTTTGCCGACTCGCAGTCGCTCACGTCGAACAGCCCTAGATCCTTAGATTGTATCAAGAGCACTGTGTAGTGCGGCGACGCGGTAGGATCAAACGCCAGGTACGCGGTGGAGCTTTCTTCGTCAGGCGTCCCCGGGAGGCGCTCCCACCGTCGTGTGGCGGGGTTAACCACGCAGAACACCCTCATGCCGCCACGGTTGAGATTGTACCCGTCGCCATAGAGGATGAGGCCGTTGCAGTGGTCCAGGATCATGTTGTTGTCCTCGCGTAGCCGGGCAGGAAGTGCAGGTTGCCGTAGTCGACACCAGGGTGCCGCGTGGAGGGGCGGCCGAGGAAGTGCGGGCGGTCGTAGCTGCAGTAGTTGGCGAAGATGCCCTCGACCGAGTCACTACCGGACTCGCGGTCTATGCCTACGGCCACGGGGCCGTCGGCATAGGCCCTAAGCCGTCGGCATAGATCTATGCCTACGGCTGCCGTCGGCATAGATCTATGCCTACGGCTGCCGTCGGCATAGACCCGTCGGCGTAGATGTCGTCAGCGTAGTCTTGTCAGACCGTCGGGATAGTAAAGCCGTCGGCATAGGGGCCTATGCCGACGGCCTGGCGTCAGCCGTCGGCATAGTATAGCCGTCGGAAGTGTTTTTCGTCTGACGGCAACGGACGGCGCCGTCAAAAGCATGGACGAATCATGCAATGCCATGTGGCAGATATATGCCGACGGCCTTGCCGTCGGCATACCTCTGCCATGTGGCAACCAGTGGTACTCCTGGTGGCAGGGCTATGCCGACGGCTTTGCCGTAGGCATAGCTCTGCCACGTGTCGTCTCCTGGTTACTCCTGGCAGCAGAGGTATGCCTACGGCTTTGCCGTCGGCATAGATATGCCACATGGCGAGCCCTGGTAACTCCTGGGCTTATATATGCCGACGGCTTTGCCGTAGGCATAGTTTTTTTTCCCTGTTTTCTCTTTTCCAATTCATTTGACAGCATTTCAAAACAGAACAATATGAAATTATGCAGAAATATGACAGTTCATCATCTAAACATACTCAAGTTCACCATCATCATCTAAACATACTCAAGTTCATCACATCATCTAAAGATCATCACCGACTCAAGTTCATGAACATAAAAGTAGTGCAAGACATGAAACATCATAAAAGTAGGAATATGAAAGGCATGGCACGACGGCCACATGCACGGAATCATCAAGCAAGACCACCTCCGCCAAAACCACCACCTCCGCCAAAACCGCCATCGCGACCACCGCCACTCTGCCAGATCGGAGTGACTAGGGTCGACGGAGCAGGAGTCGAGCCACCGGTCCCCTACATGTTTCAGAAAAGATTCTAACGGTAAATATGATATGATAGTGTTGAATGAACGAGAACTAGTTTGTCAAGAGTTAGGCAAATGTACTAACCGGACCATCATCGCCTAGTGCCACCCATTCATCGAACGTGGGCATGTGTGGGGTTCTCCAGCAGGTGGTGGTGGGGGTCCCATTTGTGGTGGACCCGCGTTACTCCAAGACGCCAACATAGCCTGAATGTTAGTTAAACAAGCAAACTAGAAGATCAAAAGTAATGAAAGTGCAAAATTTTAGCTTGGTTTTAAGAGGGCAGAACTAACCGTCATCATCTGACGGTTGTAATCATCGTTTGCCTTCACTCGTTTCAAGTACTCCCGCACCTCGAGATTCCTATGCTCGACAAACTCCTTATATGCCTACATAATTTAGATTGTTTCTAAGTGAGCAATGCTGAAAATAAACTGAGAATGCTAGATAGAAAAAGATAAAGAGGAAGTACTTACAACATGCTGGCGGGCTAAGGGAGTCTGTGAACGCCTGCATTTCTAACCGCTCGGGTTGGTAGCCCGAAGCTGTGTGTGTACGATCGAAGGAGTGATCAAGCCGTCGAAACACGGATACCGCCATTCTTCTTCCCCGGATGGCCACCACCGCCGTGGTCGCCGATCCGAGATCGGGCGACCTCGGCAACAGGAACATCCGGATGCAACTCCCGATAGTGATGAATGTAAGACCCTGTGTGCTCCTCGGTCTTGCCGTCATATCGCTCTCGCCCTCCTTATGACGACTCCGCTCAAGGGCCAGCTTCCACGACTCCATGTCTGAGAGCGGCCTCTTCAACTTGTCCTCCTACAACGTCAAATAGAAGTTAGCCATACATAAGAACATGACGGTAAAGAAGAACAAAAATGCATCATGCACATAGATATACCTTCATGGCCTTGAAGCTCCAGTGGTTCCTGTTTCCTTGGCCGTGTGTCCCGTCGGCTCCATGGTTAGCCCGGCCCTTGATGCTCTTGGCAGAAAACTCTGCATCGGCGCCGAGCCACCTATCCACCAAACTCGCCCATCCGTCATGCCTTCCATAGCACCAACGAGGAACAACCTATGCAAATTTTGGAAGCATGACATGTGAGCACGAAACATAGAGTTGACTACTTGAAACAATGAAAAGTTAGTAATAGTTACCATCATGAACTGCTCCATGTTCAAGGTAAGTCGTAGCTTCTGCGCTTGACTTTTGGTCATCTTTTGGTGCAGGTAGTAGTGGTAGTACTGCGAGACGGCAACCCAAATAAGACCTCGTCAAGAATCGACGAGCTTTCTTCTTTGCAGCCGCAAGCAAGACCACGTCGGCTCGCCTTGTGCTCGCCAAGAACTCTATAGAGTTGCTGCATAAACCGAAGCAAACAAGGCATGAGTTGAGTGATCCAATGATAAACTATGAACGAAATCAAGACAAGTGATTCAAGAGAACTTACCCAAAATTTGGTGATCACGGCCTTAGCGGCCGTCCCGTACTCAAGGTTGCTGCAAGCCTCATAGTGGGCCCAGCTCAGGCCAAAACCCGCACTGCGGGTCCCTGTCTCGTCACGGCAGAATAGGCCAGGCCAAAAGTGCTTCAACAGATGTTGATAAGGCCGTTCGGTTTACGGCCCTTTCCGAAGGATCCAGTTTCTGCAAAAGAATCAAATGATTGCCATGTGCACAATAAGAAAATGTTGTCATGTGTTGAAAATATGATTGAGAGGCACTTACTGTCCCCACAGGTTCAATGAGCCACTTGTGCTCCTCGATAGAAGGTGGTGTAGGTAGTCCGGCATTACCACGCAGCCACCTGCGGAGCACCCGTGGCAAGTCACCCCACAACTCGGGATCAACCTCCCTCCACCTCCTCGCCTCCTCCTCACCCTCCTCCTCGGCCTCCTCCTCCTCGCCATCAGAACATACTCCTCCTCCTCGCACTCGGAAGGTGCCTCTGTGGGAGGGCATCAAGAAGACCCTCCTATTTCGGACACGGCCCGGAGTTTTTGCCCCGGCTGCCTCTCCCACCTCCTCCTCCTCTAGGGGCTCTCCCCCACCGCCTCCTCCTCTAGGGTCTCCTCCCCGACCCCTCCACCTCCCTCGTGAGCTCGTCCACCCGAGTAAGTCCTTTAAATTTATCGAGGAAACTGCACCACTGGACTTGCCCATGATTAGCAAACCTGCATTGAGAAGAGAATAAACAATTAGTAACGATATCAATTAAACAAGCATACAGGAAAAACATTAATACCAGAAGAGCACATTAAGCATACTATTGTAATGATCATTAAAAGAACTTACATTTTCTAGAACCCATATGAATCATCACTATTTTAATCTATTTGTGGAGCGGTCTCATCATCACTATCACGCATATCTTCTTCGTTGTCTGACGGAGGTGGGGGCTCTTCCTCATCGCCGCCTTCATTTAACTTTTCAAGCATAATTATGTCTCTTTGATTCACAACCGCCTCACCATCAATCCGCAAGGCCGTCAGTTGCCGTTTGGGTCCAGGTCAACATAACCCAAGTCATCATCCTCGTTATTTCGGACCACGTCATCATGTTCCTCTTGATAGAACACTCCCTCGTATGTCATGGGGTTTATGTTGTAGTAATCATCATTGTTCGGGTACGGTAGCTTACCATGCGGCGACACCTTGAACACAACTTCCCAACCCTTTAGGTACTCTTTCTGGCATGGGTAAGGCGGATAATATTCTTGTGTTGCCTGGGTAGCGGCGATAAAGAGATCAGCTCCGGCATAGACGGTTGATGGTTTAACTTCAACTAAACCAATGTATATGCGTATGTCTCGGACCCTTTTGGGGTCGAACCATCGGCATTTGAACACCGTGAGACTTAGGTGTTCGCGCCAAGTTTGAATGTAAGCTCGTATATTTTTCCTACCCTTCCGTAGTAATCTATTTTATTATCTCCTTTAGTGAAGACTCCGGTATTTATGGTTTTGGGATCAGCCGACTGCTCGGTGCTCCTCTGTATGGAAGCGATACCCATTCACATCATACTTTTCGCATGTCATGACGACATGGTCAAAACCCATGGAAACCCATCTCAATTCTTCATCCATTGATTCGGTCGGATCATTTCCCTACAAGTTCAATTGAAATTATAGGGTGCATGAGTTTAATTGAAATTATAGGGTGCATGAGTTTAATTGAAAGTGTGAAAAATTACTTTCTCCATGAACCACGCAACGAAATTTTTCCTTCCATCAGCACCCTTTCGGAGAAGAGCAAGTGCCTCCGCTTCAGTAGGAGGTAGCATTCCTGTCCATTCTTCTTCAACGAATCGACTACAATAAGAACAGCGGTATAAGAACTAGGCAAAGTGAACATAACGAATTGACTAAAAGAATGGTGCAAAGGTATTACCTCATCCACTCATCCTCAACTTCCTTGATGTTGTGCAAGATATAGAACATGACATCCTCCCACTCATCTCGTGGCATGACATAAGATGTCGAGCATCCAGCCCTGCCACCTTGCCCGGTGAATAGAGGCAACTTGGGTTTATACTTGGGTTCTTCTGTATTGTATCGAGACACCTTATTGTGCAACGTGGGAACATGGTCTGGATAGTAGGCTGTCCTGAGGTCTGCCACCTCCTCTAGGATAACTGCCTCAGCTATGGAAGCTTCAATCTTAGCTTTGTTTCCCCATTTGCCTCAGATGCTTGTTCTGTCTCTCGTGGCCGTGCGCCAACGATATCGCACAGGCCCCCAACAATACCTCGCTCGCAAGGTGCAAAATGAGATGTGTCATCGGAGTAAAGAAGCCTGGCGGGAAGATCTTCTCTAGCTTGCATATCAACTCCGCGCCTTCTTATGCATTTCTTTTATCTTCTCGTGACATACTTCTTTAGCACAAAGCGTTCGTAAGAAATGGCTTAACTCCGCAAGCACACGCCAGACACGCCGAACATAGCCCCGAACCATCACCGCATAATCCGCTCAATCTATACATGATAGTCATGACTCTTGAGCCCGGTCACTCTGCCTGCTGAAAGATTGACCCCTTACTTATATTCGACGATAACCATCAGTGAACTTCACGACGTGTTTCAGCCACTTGAATGCCTCCATCTTATGATCCTTTTTAAGTACGAAGTCAACATCTGGCTTGAACCAAGATTTTCGACTGCCTGTGGGAGGTTGCATGTGAAGACGTGGTCTATCACAAATATTCTGTTGATCGACTCTAGCATTAACATTATCCTTTGTCTTATCAGGAATGTTGAGGATCGTGTTAAAAAGGGACTATGCGACATTCTTTTCGTGTGCATCACGTCGATGTTGTATGGAAGTTTGAGGTCCTTAAAATAGGGAAGCTGCGTGAAGGGGGTAATGTGAGTCCGGGGCCAGGCCTCACCATATCCTTCAAAACATTTTTTCCCTTTACCTTTGCCTTTGCCTTTGCCTTTGCCTTTGCCTTTCCCTTCACAAAGTGTGCTTAAGAGCTTTGAGCTGAGCAAGCACATCCGCACCAGAAAACGTTGGAATGTCATTTACTTCATGGACAACTTTGCCTTTTGTGAAGTTCTTCTTGTCTTCCCTACCAGGATGGTCTGGAGGGAGGAATTGTCGATGCTGGTCAAAGGCAACATACTTGCCACCCTTCTTCATCCAAATGAAAATCAAGGCCTGCATGCACACAGGGCAAGGCATCTTTCCACTTGTACACCATCCGCAGAACAGGGCATAGCCGGAAAGTCATGCATGCACATCAGAGCCAAACTTTCATCAAGAAATTTTTCTGCAGATGCCGGTCGTATGTCAACCTCGGGAAGTACCAAGAATGGTGCAAATCATCCACCAACAGCTGCATAAACACACTCAAATTCTTCCTGGATATTCAGGCCCCAAATTATAAGCGATGTGAACATGGTCTTATGCTGCATTATGGCGCCGGAGGGAGATTGAGCGGAATAACAAATATGGGCCAGCAGTTGTATGGATTAGACGACATACCATATGGATTGAACCCATCACCTGTTATAGCAATTTCGACATTCCCAAATTTCGGCTGCTTCCTCCGGGTACTTTATATCGAATGACTTCCATGCTTCACCTTCTGATGTATGTACAATTTTTTTTGGATTGTACCTTTTCCCTTCCTTGTGCCACTTCATCATTTTGGCAGACTCCTCGGTGATAAAAAGGCGTTGCAGTCTTTTTATAAAATCAAGATACCGAAGAACCTTCACAGGGATTTTTAGCTGCCGCTTTTGACCATGCTTATCGACCACCTCAATATACCGAGAGGAACCGCATTTCCTACAGTAGTTGTCATCCGCATACTCATGCCTAAACAAAAGGCAATTCTTTGGACAAACATGTATTTTCTCATAGTCCATGGAGAGCGCCTTCATGATTTTCTTCGTATCGTACATGGTTTTCGGCAGTTCATGGCCCTCGGCAGGCTGTTAGCCCATACTCCCGTAAATGCTTCAAGCAACCTCGGCTACAGCCAGATTTCAGCCTTCACTGCCATCAGCCAGTAGATGGCATCCAGACAGAATAGCTTGGCACCCTCATAGAGAGGTTTCTTTGACGAGGCCAAGATTTCCAGGAAGGCCTTTGTGGTTTCCTCCGGCTCCTCCGGTTCATTCGCTGAATGTGACGGAGGTGTCGGCTGTGCAGCAAAGACATCATCTAGCATGTCTCTAATCCCATCGTCCTCATAACCAGCGACGCGTTGTCGTATCACATCATCTCTACCACGGTCCCGCTGGGCAAAGTTTATCGGCATATTAAAGTTGGGCATAAATCCATGCGTGCGAAGGTGCTTAGTCATCTCACTCTTATCTCTGCGGATAAGTCTCTTACATCTGGCACACGGGCATTCTGGCACCATCCTCATTGGAGTACGGAATATCTCTTTCAAAAACACATCAGTTTTCTTGACCCACTCTGTTGTTACTTGATTCCGACAGAAAAACCCACTATACATCCACTGATTATCTGCCATCTCTGCTTTATTGGAAGCCACACAACAAAATTAAGGATTCATTTTAATTACCAACATCAATATTTTATTTTTACAAGGTTGACGAGTAATCCACCTACATCTCTAATAGGTAAAGATGGGTCCTAATCTCACCGAGAATGTGTAGATTGAGTACGGTCCATGCTCTACCCATTCCGAGACAAAATTTGGCAGCACCTCCTGCTGTTCTCCAAATACACGCCTCGGCAAAATGCCGAGAGAATGTGCATCCGGAGAACAACAGGGAGGCGCCACAAATCCTGTCTCGAACGGGTAGAGCATGAACAACGCATCTAATCTACACATCCTCGAGCTGTCCGTGGAAAGCGTTGGACAATCCGAAGAGCTGCGGTGATAAATATGCAATTGAATGCATATTTATCGATGCAACCCTTTCGGACGGGAGACCTAGGTTACGCGACTTGATGTGAAAATTCAATCTAGTGACATGGAAAAAAGTGGACGAGGTCATGGAATTGTTGCTCACCCTCCGATGTAGTCGATCAAAGGAGAGGGACGATCATGTACCAACACCTCCAACGTCGACGATCACTCCACGAAGATGGAACACCACAAATCCTGTTAATTACACCAAGTGAAAAAAAAATTAGGTCATCACATCACATTAAGCATTGATACTTTTAACTATGAAAAAAAAATCATATTTTGTCAATTGTCAAATTTGGAAGCACTTATCATATCGCAATTTAGGTCATCACCTCACATTAAGCATTGACACATCAATTTTTTTAGCAAGATCATCATGATGAAATAACCACTTATCGTATCCCAAATTTGAAGCACATCTCACATAGCTACTTAACAACATCACAAACTGAAAATAAAATCTTCGTTAACAATTTTATGAACTAAGTGACTCAAGTTGCTTTTTTAACTATGATAATTCATTTTGCCGAGATTCATCCATCTAGCAACCTAACCGTAGCAAAATAATTCCTTTTGCGGAGATTCCTCCATCCATCTAAGATAACATTCATCCATCTAGCAACCTAACAACATCCAACATCCATCCATTCATACATCCAACAATAGCTAAATAATGGGAAAAAAATGAAAAAAAAGAGTGTTAGCTCACCGGGCAGAGAGGCGTCACGCTGGTGGAGTTGGAGGCAGGGGCCGGCGGTGGAGGTGAGGGGAGGGCCGGAACACAGCAGGGGCGCGGGCCAAAGGGGGCCGGCCGGTCGGACCAGATAGCAGGGGGCCGGCCAGGCTAGGGCATGGGCCGGCCGGGCGGGCGCGCCCACGCACGGCAGCTGTGGTCGAGGAGGGAGGCGGGGCGGTGGAGCGAAGCGCTGGCCGAGCGAGAAGGGCGGCGGCAGGGACGAGAGGTGGGGTGGGATGGGCGGCGACGCTGGTGGGGGCGGCAGGAGGTGCGGGCGAGGAGAGTGGGCGGCAGGCGGGGAGAATGCAGCGGCGGGCGCTGGTGTGGAGGGCGGGCGACGAGAGGCGCGGGTCGATTTGCTATCGGGCGAGTGAGTGGTGGAGGTGGACCGGCTGAGGATAAGGGCGAGCTATGCCGTCGGCATAGGTACCGATGCCATGTGGCACCTATGCCGACGGCTTAGCCGTAGGCATAGTTATATTTTTTCTTTTTTTAATGATTTTAATAGCTTATATTTTTCTTCTTTCTGTTTTTTTATTTCATATAAATTTTTGATGTTTTTATAGTCATCAGTTATATTTCTATACACAGAGGGGAGGTGAAGGCGCCACGTGGCATTTTTTTTTGCAACAACTTTTATACATGTTTAACATTTAAAAAAAATATTATTAACTGTCTTCAAATATATTTTTAGTGTATATTATTTTCATACGCATTGAAAAGTTTTGTTTACATATAAAATGAGGGATCGACGCGTCCGTTTCCCCCCTCCAGGTGCCGGCGGCGGCGCCGTCCGTGACGGGGGCCACACCCTGGAGATGCGTGCCGCCTCTTCGGACATGCCACAACACCACCCCGCATGCATGAGGGCCCGGTACGACGCTCCGGTGGCATTGCTACCCCCTGTGGCCCCTGGCCCCGCTTAACCTCAGAAGGCGTTTGACCACGGGATCTAGCCCTTTGACTTTGCACGGACGGGCTTTGACCAAAGTGGACCTCTCCACCCTGTTGTGTCGGGTCGGCCCGAAGGACACCGGGAGCAACATCCGGCCAAACCCACAGCTACATCCACTCCGGTAGACCCGACGCCGTCTGCTTCTCCAGCCGGGCGGAGGCGCCGTCCGTCAGGGGGCCACGCACCGGAGACGTGTGCCGCCTCTTCGGACATGCCACAACACCACCCCGCATGTATGAGAGCCCGGTACGACACTCCGGTGTCATTGCTACCCCCAGGCCCCTGGCCCCGCCTAACCTCAGAGCGTTTGACCACGGGATCTAGCCTTTGACTTTGCACGGACGGGGCTTTGACCAGTGGACCTTTCCACCCGGTTGTGTCGGGTCGGCCCAGAGGACACCGGGAACAACATCCGCCAAACCCACAGCTACATCCACTCCGTGTAGACCCGACGCGTCTGCTTCCCCCTCCGGTGCGGCGGCGTCCGTGTGAGGGGGCCACGACCGGAGACGTGTACGCCTCTTCGGACATGCCACAACACCACCCAAAGCATGTATGAGGGCCCGACACGACGCCCGGTGGCATTGCTACCCCCAGGGCCCCTGGCCCCGGCTAACCTCAGAAGCGTTTGACCACGGGATCTTGCCTTTTGACTTCCCACGGACGGGCTTTGACGAGTGGACCTCTCCACCCGGTTGTGTTAGGTCAGCCCATAGGAACACGTTGGAGCAACATCCGGGGCAGACCCACAGCAAGATCCTCCGTAGACCCGGACGCGTTCGCTTCTCCAGTGCTGGCGGCGGCGCCGTCCGTGAGGGGGGCACACCCGAGACGCTGCGGTCTTTGGGCGTTTACCGCCACAACACTTCCAGACTTGTGAGAGGCCGCCTATGCAAGATTTGACGGTATGTTAGCCCGAGGTCAGCCGCCACAACAGAGACGCGCGAAGAACAATCCGCATAGAGGGAAGTGTTCAGATACTTCTCCATCACGTAAAATTATGAAAAATTACCATCGGTCCTATAGCACATGTGCCCACGTTGTGTAAAAAACTCATGATTTTATCGCGCTCTGAGTATTTAATAATATTCACGCCGCATCGTTTCCGCAGAACGTCTACTACCGTGTCATCGCCGTCCGTGAGGGGGGCCACACCCCGGAGACGCATGTCGCCTCTTTGGACATGCCACCACACCACCCCACATGTACGAGGGCCTGATGCGACGCTCCAGTGGCATTGCTACCCCCCTCTGTGGCCCTGGCCCCGCCTAACCCTGTAGCGTTTGACCATGGGATCTAGCCCTTTGACTTTGCACGGACGGGCTTTGACCAGTGTGAAGGAAATATGCCCTAGAGGCAATAATAAAGTTATTATTTATTTCCTTATTTCATGATAAATGTTTATTGTTCATGCTAGAATTGTATTAACCGGAAACATAATACATGTGTGAATACATAGACAAACAGAGTGTCACTAGTATGCCTCTACTAGACTAGCTTGTTAATCAAAGATGGTTATGTTTCCTAACCATAGACAAAGGAGTTGTCATTTGATTAACAAGGTCACATCATTGGTTGAATGATCTGATTGACATGATCCATTCCATTAGCTTAGCACCCGATCGGTTAGTATGTTGCTATTGCTTTTATCCATGACTTATGCATGTTCCTATAACTATGAGAATATGCAACTCCTGCTTAATCGGAGGAACACTTTGGGTACTACCAAACGTCACAATGTAACTGGGTGATTATAAAGGAGTACTACAGGTGTCTCCAAAGGCAGATGTTGGGTTGGCGATTTCGAGATTAGGATTTGTCACTCCGATTGCTCGGAGAGGTATCTCTGGCCCTCTCGGTAATACACATCACTAAGCCTTGCAAGCATTACAACTAATGAGTTAGCTATGAGATGATGTATTACGGAACGAGTAAAGAGACTTGCCAAGAACGAGATTGAACTAGGTATTGGATACCGACGATCGAATCTCGCAAGTAACATACCGATGACAAAGGGAACAACGTATGTTGTTATGCGGTCTGACCGATAAAGATCTTCGTAGAATATGTAGGAGCCAATATGGGCATCCAGGTCCCGCTATTGGTTATTGATCGGAGACGTGTCTCGGTCATGTCTACATTGTTCTCGAACCGTAGGGTCCGCACGCTTAAGGTTTCGGCGATGCTTATATTATGAGTTTACATGTTTTGATGTACCGAAGGAGTTCGAGTCCCGGATGAGATCGGGGACATGACGAGGAGTCTCGAAATGGTCGAGACGTAAAGATTCATATATTGGATGATATGTTTAGGCTAAGGGGTCAAGCCCATGAGGCTTTAGGTCGGTGCAAAAGGAGTTTTATGAGGCCAGGGGGCCAAACGCCGAGAGACCTGGCGCCCGCCCTGGGCCGACAGCGAGGCCCATGGCGTTCGGGCCGACGCCAAGGATTGTGGCGTTGGTCCTGAGTCCGAGTGGGACTCTTGCCTTTCGGGCAAAACCGACTTTGAGGAGGCTTTGCTCCAAGTTTCGACCCCATATAAATAGAGGGGCAGGGCTAGCACCAAAGACACAACAAGTTGATCCTTGAGATCGCTCTTAGCCGTGTGCGGTGCCCCCTCCACCATATTCCACCTCGGTCATATCAGAAGCGGTGCTTAGGCGAAGCCCCGCGCCGGTAGAACATCAAGATCGCCACCACGCCGTCAGGCCGATTTTAACTCTCTCCTCGAGCTTTGGCCGGATCGGAGCTCGAGGAGCGCCACCGAGCTGAACGTGTGCCAAGAACTGAGGCGCCGGAGTAACGGCGCTAGGATCGGTTGGATCGCGAGGAGAACGACGCCTACTTCCTCTACGTTGTGATTGCTTCCGCTTCGGTCTCTACGAGGGCACGTAGACAACACTCTCCCCTCTTGTTGCTATGCATCACCATGATCTTGGCGTGTGCGAGGGAAATTTTTGAAATTACTACGTTCCCCAACAGTGGCATCCGAGCCTAGGTTTTATGCGTTGATGTTATATGCACAAGTAGAACACAAGTGAGTTGTGGACGATATAAGTCATACTACCTACCAGCATGTCATACTTTGGTTCAGCGGTATTGTTGGATGAAGCGGCCCGGACCGACATTACGCCAGACGCTTACGCCGAGACTGGTTCTACCGACGTGCTTTGCACACAGGTGGCTGGCGGGTGTCGGTTTCTCCAACTTTAGTTGAACCGAGTGTGACTACGCCCGTCCTTGCGAAGGTTAAAACGGAGTCTATTTGACAAACTATCGTTGTGGTTTTGATGCGTAGGTGAGAACGGTTCTTGCTAAGCCCGTAGCAGCCACGTAAAATTTGCAACAACAAAGTAGAGGACGTCTAACTTGTTTTTGCAAGGCATGTTGTGATGTGATATGGTCAAGACGTGATGAGATATAAGTTGTTGTATGAGATGATCATGTTTTGTTGAAGTTATCGACAACTGGCAGAAGCCCTGTGGTTGTCTCTTTGTTGCATAAGATGCAAGTGCCAAATAATTGCTTTACTTTATCGCTATGCGATAGCAATAGTTGCAAGAGCAATAATTGGCGAGACGACCATGTGACGACACATTGATATAGATCAAGATGATGAAGATCATGGTGTCGTGCCGGTAACAATAAAGATCATGACAGTACTTTGGAGATGGAGATCAAAGGCGCAAGATGATCATGGCCATATCATGTCACATATTTTGATTGCATGTGATGTTTATCTTTTATACATCTTATTTTGCTTTGATTGATGGTAGCATTTTAAGATGATCTCTCACTAAAATTATCAAGTAGTGTTCTCCCGAGTATGCACTGCTACAAAGTTCGTCGTGTCGAGACACCACGTGATGATCGGGTGTGATAAGCTCTACGTCCATCTACAACGGGTGCAAGCCAGTTTTGCACGCCGCAGAATACTCAGGTTATACTTGACGAGCCTAGCATATGCAGATATGGCCTCGAACACGGAGACCGAAAGGTCGAGCGTGAATCATATAGTAGATATGATCAACATAAGATGTTCACCATTGAAAACTACTCCATCTCACGTGATGATCGTTTATGGTTTAGTTGATTTGGATCACGTGATCACTTAGATGACTAGAGAGATGTCTGTCTAAGTGGGAGTTCTTAAGTAATATGATTAATTGAACTTTAATTTATCATGAACTTAGTCCTGATAGTATTTTGCAAATTATGTTGTAGATCAATAGCTCGCGTTGTTGCTTTCATATGTTTATTTTAATATGTTCCTAGAGAAAATTGTGTTGAAAGATGTTAGTAGCAATGATGCGGATTGGATCCGTGATCTGAGGTTTATCCTCATTGCTGCACAGAAGAATTATGTCCTTAATGCACCGCTAGGTGACAGACCTATTGCAGGAGCATATGCAGACGTTAAGAACGTTTGGCTAGCTCAATATGATGACTACTTGATAGTTTAAGTGCACCATGCTTAACGGCTTAGAATCGGGACTTCAAAGACGTTTTGAACGTCATGGACCATATGAGATGTTCCAGGAGTTGAAGTTAATATTTCAAGCAAATACCCGAGTTGAGAGATATAAAGTCTCCAACAAGTTCTATAGCTAAAAGATGGAGGAGTATTGCTCAACTAGTGAGCATGTTCTCAGATTGTCTGGGTACTTCAATCGCTTGAATCAAGTGGGAGTTAATCTTCCAGATAAGATAGTGATTGACAGAATTCTCTAGTCACCAACACTAAGTTACTAGAACTTCGTGATGAACTATAGTATGCAAGGGATGACGAAAACGATTCCCGAGCTCTTCGTGATGTTGAAATCGACGAAGGTAGAAATCAAGAAAGAGCATCAAGTGTTGATGATTGACAAGACCACTAGTCTCAAGGAAAAGGGCAAAGGGAAGAAGGGGAACTTCAAGAAGAACGGCAAGCAAGTTGCTGCTCGAGTGAAGAAGCCCAAGTCCGGACCTAAGCCCGAGACTAAATGCTTTTGCTGCAATGGAACTGGTCACTAGAAGCGGAACTACCCCAAGTATTTGGCGGATAAGAAGGATGGCAAAGTGAACAAAGGTATATTTGATATACAGATTATTGATGTGTATTTTACTAGTGTTCGCAGAACCCCTCGGTATTTGATAATCGTTCAGTTGCTAAGAATAGTAACTTGAAACGGAGTTGCGTAATGAACAGAAACTAGCTGAAGGGGAAGTGACGATGAGTGTTGGAAGTGGTTCCAAGATTGATATGATCATCATCGCACACTCCCTATACTTTCGGGATTAGTGCGGAACCTAAATAAGTGTTATTTGGTGTTGAGCATGAATATGATTTGATCATGTTTATTGCAATACGGTTATTCATTTAAGTAAGAGAATAAATTGTTGTTCTGTTTACATGAATAAAACCTTATATGGTTACACACCAACAAAAATGATTTGTTGGATCTCGATAGTAGTGATACACATATTCATAATATTGAAACCAAAAGATGCAAAGTTAATAATGATAGTGCAACTTATTTGTGGCAATCGCCGCTTAGGTCATATTGGTGTAAAGCGCATAAAGAAACTCCATACTGATGGGCTTTTGGAATCACTTGATTATGAATCACTTGATGCTTGCAAACCATGCCTCATGGGCAAGATGACTAAAGCTCCGTTCTCCGGAACAATGGAGCGAGCAACAGATTTGTTGGAAATCATACATACTGATGTATGTGGTCCGATAAATATTAAGGCTCGCGACAAGTATCATTATTTTTTGATCTTCACAGATGTTTTTGAGCAGATATGGGTATATCTACTTGATGAAACATAAGTCTGAAACATTTGAAAAGCTCAAAGAATTTCAGAGTAAAGTGGAGAATCATCGTAACAAGAAAATAAAGTTTCTGCGATATGATCGCAGAGGTAAAATATTTGAGTTACGAAGTTTGGTCTTCAATTAAAACAATGTGAAATAGTTTCATAAATTCATGCCACCTGAACACCACAAAGATAATGGTGTGTCCGAACATCATAACCGTACTTTATTGGATATAGTGCAACTATGATGTTTCTTACCGATTTACCGTTATAGTTTTGGGGCTATGCATTAGAGACAGCTGCATTCACGTTAAAAAGGGCACCATCTAAATCCGTTGAGACGACACCAGATGAATCTGTGGTTTGGCAAGAAACCAAAGTTGTTGTTTCTTGAAGTTTGGAGTTGCGATGCTTATGTGAAAAAGTTTCATCCTCGATAAGCTCGAACCCAAATCGGAGAAATGTGTCTTCATAGGATACCCAAAATGTTGGGTACACCTTCTATCACAGATCCGAAAGGCAAGACATTCGTTGCCAAGAATGGATCCTTTCTAGAGAAGGAGTTTCTCCCGAAAGAAGTGAGTGGGAGGAAAGTAGAACTTGATGAGGTAATTGTACCTTCTCCCTTATTGGAAAGTAGTTTATCACGTAAATCAGTTCCTGTGACTACTACGCCAATTAGTGAGGAAGCTAATGATGATGATCATGTAACTTCAGATCAAGTTACTACCGAACCTCGTAGGTCAACCAGAGTGAGATCCGCACCAGAGTGGTACGGTAATCCCATTCTAGAGGTCAGGTTACTTGACCATGACGAACCTACGAACTATGAGGAAGCGATGATGAGCCCAGATTCCGCAAAATGGTTTGAGGCCATGAAATCTGAGATATGATCCATGTATGAGAACAAAGTATGGACTTTGATGGATTTGCCCGATGATCGGCAAACCATAGAAAATAAATGGATCTTCAAGAGGAAGACGGACGCTGATAGTAGTGTTATCGTCTACAAAGCTAGAATTGTCGCAAAAGGTTTTCGACAAGTTCAAGATGTTGACTACGATGAGAGTTTCTCACCGTATCTATGCTTAAGTCTGTCCGAATCATGTTAGCAATTGCCGCATTTTATGAAATCTGGCAAATGGATAAACAAAAACTGCATTCCTTAATGGATTTATTAAAGAAGAGTTGTATATGATGCAACCAGAAGGTTTTGTAAATCCTAAAGGTGCTAACAAAATATGCAAGCTCCAGTGATCCATCTATGGACCGTGCAAGCATCTCAGAGTTGGAATACATGCTTTGATAAGTTGATCATAGCATATAGTTTTATACAGACTTGCAAAGTGAAGCCTGTAATTACTAGAAAGTGAGTGGGAGCACTACAGCTTTTCTCGATAAGTATATGTGAATGACATATTGTAGATCGGAAATAATGTAGAATTATACTGCAAAGCATAAAGGAGTGTTTGAAAGGAATTTTCCAAACAAACACCACCGACAACCTGCTGACATATTGAACATCAAGATCTATAGAGATAGGTCAAGACGCTTGATAAGTTTTTTCAATGAGTACATACCTTGACAAGATTTTGAAGTAGTTCAAAATGGAACAGTCAAAGAAAGAGTTCTTGCCTGTTTTACAAGGTGTGAAATTGAGTAAGACTCAAAACCCGACCACGGCAGAAGATAGAAAGAGAATGAAAGTCATTCCCTATGCCTTGGCCATAGGTTCTATAAAGTATGCCATGCTATGTACCAGATCTATTGTATACCCTACACCGAAGTTTGGCAAGGAGTACAATAGTGATCTAGGAGTAGATCATCGGACAGCGTCAAAATTATCCTTAGTAGAATAAGGATATGTTTCTCGATTATGGAAGTGACAAAAGGTTCGTCAGAAAGGGTTACGCCGATGCAAGTTTTGACACCGATCTGGATGACTCTAAGTCTCGATCTAGATACATATTGAAAGTGGGAGCAATTAGCTAGAGTAGCTCCGCGAGCATTGTAGACATAGAAAATTGCAAAATACATAACGGATCTGAATATGAAAGACCCGTTGACTAAGATTCTCTCACAAGCAAAACATGATCACACCTTAGTACTCTTTGGGTGTTAATCACATAGCGATGTGAACTAGATTACTGAATCTAGTAAACCCTTTGGGTGTTGGTCACATGGCGATGTGAACTATGGGTGTTAATCACATGATGATGTGAACTATCGATGTTAATCACATGGTGATGTGATCTAGATTATTGACTCTAGTGCAAGTGGGAGACTCAAGGAAATATGCCCTAGAGGCAATAATAAAGTTATTATTTATTTCCTTATTTCATGATAAATGTTTATTGTTCATGCTAGAATTGTATTAACCGGAAACATAATACATGTGTGAATACATAGACAAACAGAGTGTCACTAGTATGCCTCTACTAGACTAGCTTGTTAATCAAAGATGGTTATGTTTCCTAACCATAGACAAAGGAGTTGTCATTTTATTAACAAGGTCACATCATTGGTTGAATGATCTGATTGACATGACCCATTCCATTAGCTTAGAAACCGATCGCTTAGTATGTTGCTATTGCTTTTATCCATGACTTATGCATGTTCCTATAACTATGAGAATATGCAACTCCTGCTTACCGGAGGAACACTTTGGGTACTACCAAACGTCACAACGTAATCGGGTGATTATAAAGGAGTACTACAGGTGTCTCCAAAGGCAGATGTTGGGTTGGCGTATTTCGAGATTAGGATTTGTCACTCCGATTGCTCGGAGAGGTATCTTCTGGGCCCTCGGTAATACACATCACTAAGCCTTGCAAGCATTACAACTAATGAGTTAGCTGTGAGATGATGTATTACGGAACGAGTAAAGAGACTTGCCAAGAACGAGATTGAACTAGGTATTGGATACCGACGATCGAATCTCGGGCAAGTAACATACCGATGACAAAGGGAACAACGTATGTTGTTATGCGGTCTGACCGATAAAGATCTTCGTAGAATATGTAGGAGCCAATATGGGCATCCAGGTCCCGCTTATTGGTTATTGACCGGAGACGGTCTCGGTCATGTCTACATTGTTCTCGAACCGTAGGGTCCGCACGCTTAAGGTTTCGATGATGCTTATATTATGAGTTTACATGTTTTGATGTACCGAAGGAGTTCGGAGTCCCGGATGAGATCGGGGACATGACGAGGAGTCTCGAAATGGTCGAGACGTAAAGATTCATATATTGGATGATATGTTTAGGCCAAGGGGTCAAGCCCATGAGGCTTTAGGTCGGTGCAAAAGGAGTTTTGCGGAGGCCAGGGGGCCAAACGCCGGAGACCCTGGCGTCTGGCCCTGGGCCAGACGGCGAGGCCCATGGCGTCTGGGCCAGACGCCCAGGATTGTGGCGTTTGGTCCTGGAGTCCGAGTGGGACTCTTACCTTTCGGGCAAAACCGACGTTGAGGAGGCTTTTTGCTCCAAGTTTCGACCCCGGCTCAACATATAAATAGAGGGCAGGGCTAGCACCAAAGACACAACAAGTTGATCCTTGAGATCGCTCCTTAGCCGTGTGCGGTGCCCCCTCCACCATATTCCACCTCGGTCATATCGTAGCGGTGCTTAGGCGAAGCCTCGCGCCGATAGAACATCAAGATCGCCACCACGCCGTCGTCGACGGAACTCTCTCTCCCGGAGCTTTGCTGGATCGGAGCTCGAGGAGCGCCACCGAGCTGAACGTGTGCCAAGAACTCGGAGGCGCCGGAGTAACGGGCGCTTAGGATCGGTTGGATCGCGAGGAGAACGTACGACTACTTCCTCTACGTTGTGATTGCTTCCGCTTCGGTCTACGAGGGTACGTAGACAACACTCTCCCCTCTTGTTGCTATGCATCACCATGATCTTGCGTGTTCGTAGGAAATTTTTTGAAATTACTACGTTCCCCAACAGTGGCATCCGAGCCTAGGTTTTATGCGTTGATGTTATATGCACGAGTAGAACACAAGTGAGTTGTGGACGATATAAGTCATACTACCTACCAGCATGTCATACTTTGGTTCAGCGGTATTGTTGGATGAAGCGGCCCGGACCGACATTACGCGTACGCTTACGCGAGACTGGTTCTACCGACGTGCTTTGCACACGCGTGGGCTGGCGGGTGTCGGTTTCTCCAACTTTAGTTGAACCGAGTGTGACTACGCCCGTCCTTGCGAAGGTTAAAACGGAGTCTATTTGACAAACTATCGTTGTGGTTTTGATGCGTAGGTGAGAACGGTTCTTGCTAAGCCCGTAGCAGCCACGTAAAATTTGCAACAACAAAGTAGAGTACGCCTAACTTGTTTTTGCAGGGCATGTTGTGATGTGATATGGTCAAGACGTGATGAGATATAAGTTGTTGTATGAGATGATCATGTTTTGTTGAAGTTATCGACAACCGGCGTAAGCCCTGTGGTTGTCTCTTTGTTGCATAAGATGCAAGTGCCAAATAATTGCTTTACTTTATCGCTATGCGATAGCAATAGTTGCAAGAGCAATAATTGGCGAGACGACCATGTGACGACACATTGATATAGATCAAGATGATGAAGATCATGGTGTCGTGCCGGTAACAATAAAGATCATGACAGTACTTTGGAGATGGAGATCAAAGCCGTGTGCGGTGCCCCCCTCCACCATATTCCACCTCGGTCATATCGTAGCGGTGCTTAGGCGAAGCCCTGCGTCGGTAGAACATCAAGATCGTCACCACGCCGTCAGGTCGACGGAACTCTCTCTCCCCGGAGCTTTGCTGGATCGGAGCCTGAGGAGCGTCACCGAGCTGAACGTGTGCCAAGAACTCGGAGGCGCCGGAGTAACGGCGCTAGGATCGGTTGGATCTCGAGGAGAACGTACGACTACTTCCTCTACGTTGTGATCGCTTCCGCTTCGGTCTACGAGGGTACGTAGACAACACTCTCCCCTCTTGTTGCTATGCATCACCATGATCTTGCGTGTGCGTAGGAAATTTTTTGAAATTACTACGTTCCCCAACACAGTGGGCCTCTCTACCCGGTTGTGTTAGGTCAGCCCATAGGAACACTTTGGAGCAACATCTGGGTCAGACCCACAGCAAGATCCCCTCCGTGTAGACCCGACGCGTCCGTTTCCCCCCTCCAGGTGCCGGCGGCGCCGTCCGTGAGGGGGGGGGGGCACACCCCGGAGACGCGTGCTGGGCGTTTGCAACCGCCACAACACTTAGAGACTTGTGAGAGGCCACCAACGCAAGATTTTACGGTATGCTAGCCGGAGGTCACGGCCACAAATCGTAGACGCATGAAGAGCAATCCGCGTAGAGGGAAGTGTTCAGATACTTCTCCATCACGAAAAATTATGAAAAATTACCATCAGTCCTATAGCACATGTGCCCACGTTGTGTAAAAAACTCATGATTTTATCGCGCTCCAATTATTTAATAATATTCACGCCGCATCGTTACCGCAGAACGTCTACTACCGTGTCATTGCCGTCCGTGAGGGGGGCCACAACCCGGAGGCGCGTGCCGCCTCTTCGGACATGCCACCACACCACCTCGCATGTATGAGGGCCGGCGACGCCTCCGTGGCATTGCTACCCCAGGCCCCGTCCCGCCTAACCTCAGAGCGTTTGACCATCGGATCTAGCCCTTTGACTTTGCACGGACGGGATTTGACCAAGGACCTCTCCACCCGGTTGTGTTAGGTCAGCCCATAGGAACACTTTGGAGCAACATCCGGGCCGGACCCACAAGAAGATCCCTCCGTAGACCCGACGCGTCTGCTTCTCCTCCGGTGCGGCGGCGCCGTCCGTGAGGGTCAACCCCGGACGCAGCGTCGCCTCTTTGGACATGCCACCACACCACCCTGCATGTATGAGGGGCCGGTTCGACGCTCCGGTGGCATTGCTACCCCCCAGGGCCCCCGTCCCGCCTAACCCTGGAGCGGTTGACCACGAGATCTAGCCCTTTGACTTCCCACGGACGGGCTTTGACCAGTGGACCTCTCCACCTGGTTGTGCCGGGCCGCCCATAGGGACAGCGGAGCAACATCCGGCCAAACCCACAGCTACATCCACTCCGTGTAGACCCGGACGCGTCCGCTTCCCCCCTCCGGTCTTTGGCGGCAGCGTCCGTGAGGGGCCACGCCGACCGAGACGCGTGCGCCTCTTCGACATGCCACAACACCACCCCGCATGTATGAGGTCTCGATACGACGCTCCGGTGGCATTGCTACCCCCCAGGGCCCCCGTCCCGCCTAACCCTGGAGCGGTTGACCACGAGATCTAGCCCTTTGACTTCCCACGGACGGGATTTCACCAGCGGACCACTCCACCCGGTTGTGTTATGTCAGCCCATACGAACACCTGGAGCACCATCCGGGCCAAACCCACAGCAAGATCTCGTCCACAGACCCGACGGCGTCTGTTTTCCCTCCAGTGCCGGGCTGCGACGCCAGAGGGTGAGGAGGGCCACACCCGGAGAAGTGTGCGCCACATAAGAGAAGCCACCACACCACCCCACAAGTATAAGGGACCGGTGCGACGCTCCGGTGGCAATGCTACCCCCCGGGCCCCCGTCCCGCCTAACCCCTGGAGCGGATGACCACGAGATCTAGCCCTTTGACTTTCACGGACGGGTTTTGACTAGGCACCCTCTCCACCCGGTTGTGTTAGGTCCGCCCAGAGGGACATCTGGGAGCAACATCCGGGCCAAACCCACCACCACATCACCTCCGTGTAGACCCGACGCGTTCGTTTTCCCCCCTCTAGGTGCCGGCGGTTGTGCCGACTGTGAGGGGGGCCACACCCGGAGACATGTGCCGCCTCTTGGACATGCCACCACACAACCCGGCATGTATGAGGGCTCGGTGCGACGCCCGTGGCAATGCTACCCCCCCTGTGGCACCCATCCCGCCTAACCCTCGAGCGGTTGACCACGAGATCTATCCCTTTGACTTTCCGCAGACGGGTTTTGACCAGTGGACCTCTCCACCCGGTTGGGTTACGTCATTATCTGAACACACAGGAGCAACATCCGCCAAACCCACAAGATCCCGTCCATGTAGACCTGACGCGTTCGTTTCCCCCCTCCAGGTGCCGCCGGCGGCGCCGTCCCTGAGTGGGGCCACACCCGGGAGACGTGTGCCACCTCTTCAACCGGTTGTGGTAGGTCATCCCATATATAGAAACAGTTGGGAGCAACGTCCCCTCCGTATAGACCCGGTGCGGCTGTTTCCCCCCTCCAGGTGTCGGCCGGCGTCGGCGCCGTACGTGGAGGGGGGTCACACACCCCTTTGTATAGAATCGAAAAAAATGTATGTATGCTTATATATATTAACAAATGCTACATGTAAGTTAGTCAAATAATAATACGTAAAAAAACATAAAAATATAGCTATGCAAAAAAAAATGAAAAAAATATCTATGCCGTCGGCATAGCTACGACCAGGGCGGATGGACGGCGCGGTGCGGATCGATGACGTGTCATCTATGCCGACGGCAGCCGTCGGCATAGGCCTTGGTCGGTGCGGTCTGGATCGATGACATGGCAACCTGATCTATGCCGACGGCCGGCCGTCCCGGCCGTCGGCATAGATCCGACGCCGTTAGCCGCCCGTCGCGGGCGTGGTCGCTGGGCCCACAGCTATGCCGACGGCCCGCATATGCCGACGGCTGCTTTAGGCGTAGATCTGGCTATGCCGACGGCCTTTGTTTGCCGACGGGGGCCGTCGGCTTATACCTGGATAGCCCGACGGCCTTTGTACGCCGACGGCCTGGGGCCAGCTGTCGGCATAGTGTGGAAGAGGCCGACGGTCGCTGTCGGCATACTTTTGGCCGTCGGCTTAGAGCCTTGTTCCGGTAGTGAGTCCGGCAGGTGGTGGTTGCGCGGCAGCAGCCGCCGGCCGTCCACGATGGCGAAGCCACGCCCTGCGCACGCCGCGGCACGCCGCCAGGTCCCGCCGCGCGAGGCGGCCGAGGATGGCCGCGAGCACGTCGTCCGGCAGCGCCTCCGTGTGGTCCATAAAGGATGATCACGACAGCTCGGGGTGTTCTGGGTTCCGACGAAGGTTAAACCTGTCCCCTGTCGTGTGGCCATATATGGTAGGATTTGTCTGTACTGGTATTCATGTAAAAAGGGAGTGGAAAACTTGGCAGGTACGGAACCAAGTTTTCGTACGGAAAACTTGACTTGTGGCTTACGAGTTACGATCCATGTGCTATGCACGCAAGGTTGAAATTGCAGGTTTCCACGGCAAACTATTCCTTTTTTGAATTCAACATGTATTTCTGATGATACACAATTAAACCTTTTAACAGTCGCTACAAGGGCGCTAGCTCGAACGTGCCACGTAGGATCGAACCCGACAAAAACGGCTCTCAGAAAATATCTCAGCTCGCGCTGCACGCGTTCCCCTTTCTCCCTGCTCGCACACGACCTCCTCGTCTCCCTCGCTTTCGCCTCTGCTCTGCCGCCCCGCGCTGCCACATCCCACTCGCCGACGTCGGCCTCGCCGCAGAAACCGGAGGACCCGGGGATTACGCCCCGGTGAGGGCGCTGGCGCCGGCGCCAGCGTCTGCGGCGAGGAGGGTTGAGTCCGAGGAGGCGGGGGCTCATCTGGATCCGTCGGTAAGCGCTTTCCCCTGCCCTGCTTAACTTAGCATACTCTGTTCCTAAGCAATGTTCAATACCTTGACGGTTCGTCAAGTAATCTAGGGATTTGTGATGGTGAATTGAGTCTACACAGTATGGTTCCACTTGTTTATGCGATTGATCAAGGTGTTCCTTATCTCTCTGTGCTGATGGTATAGCAGGGAACTTCTTATCGTTGACTAGAATGATGGGAGTGTGATCACTGTATTTTGTTCGGCCCTTGTAGATTTGTGCACTATTCTTCTTCCTTGAGATGCTAGATTAATTTTCGTACCATCCTAGCATTGTGTGATATCCTCTTCCTCGAGTTAGCTTAGGTTTCATATAATTTTGTGTTCAGTATGGATTGAAACAAGTAATTATAGATGAGATCTATCTGAATGATAATCTCCACTACATCTTGGCTCATACTCCTACCTGTTAGTGATTAACCTTATATCAAGTTTGTATCTGGAGGAAGCATTTAATTTGAGGATGATAAGGTTGTTACTATAGTTGTTATGCAAAAAAACAAGCGAGAGGAATTTGTGGCAATGCCTTGTTTAGGCACACGCTTAAATTACTAATTTTGAATAATTTGCAATTTTTATTCCACTGTTTGCACATGAGAGTTATTTGTTTGAGAGGATACAGAGCACTTGTGAAAAAGGGAAAACTAGGATTTCAGGTAGCCTTATTTTGTTTGCCAGCTTGCAGTTTAAGAAGATTCAGACACTGTTTAATTTTACCGAAAGTTCTGAATGATTAGCAATTTTTCCTATGTTGACTTGGAAAAAAAATCGTATTAGAACATAAGCTGGAAGGAAAAGATATATTTTTGTTGAGTATTTGGCTCGTGCAAATTTACCTTGTTTCTAATTCTAACTGATCTTCCTTTTTCACTAGAACGCATCAGCTCCAAAGAAGTGGCAAAATTAGAACCATTAGCGCCCCCAGTGTTGTGTCTCCCAATGGCATACGTGTGCCAATGCAAAGACCTGATGGTGGTGGAACATTATGTCAAGCCAGGGTCCAGCTTTTGGTAAACCACTTCATAGTCAAGTACCCAAAGCTGTCAACCTTTTCTCACTATGACATAGATATCAAGTTTGATCCAGCGCCTTCAAAGGTTTCTGGCAAGGAGCTCTCCAATGCAGATTTTCTTTCTGCAAAGGCCGAGCTTTTCAAGGATGACAGCTTTCGGCAGCTTTCATCGGCTGTTGCTTATTATGGAAAGAGAAACCTATTTACTGTTGCACAACTGCCAGAAGGTTTATTCCGTGTCAGAGTTCGTTCAAAGACCTACATTGTATCAGTAGAGTTCAAGAAGCAGCTTCCTCTAAGCCAATTCTCGGAGCTGCCTGTGGCTAGGGAGATCTTACAGGGTCTTGATGTCATTGTGCGTGAGGCTTCTAGCTGGAGCAAGATTATACTTGGTCATGGATTTTACTCACCACAAAGCAAAGCGGATATGGGGTCAGGTGTTGTATCTATGAAAGGAACCCAGCAGACCCTTAAACACACTCAGCAGGGACTGGTCCTATGTGTCGACTATTCAGTTATGCCATTTCGCAGAGATGGAGCTGTTCTGGATATCGTGCGGCAGTTTATAAAGCCCCTTCCCCTTGACTACAGGACAACACTGATTTTTTTTTATTAATATAGCCTCTTTGAAAGTTGCTTGGCATCAATGAAAAAATATATTTTTCGAAAAAGAATGACAAAAAGAATGACAAAATATATAAAGATGGCCGCTTCTAAATTTGCTTCAAGGCACTGAAACAAAATATTCCATACCTCAACTTTAAATTAATATGTTCCTTGATATAAGGAAACAAACTTCTAGAATTTATATACTCAAATGTATCTTTTGTTTATCATATTATAAGCGTGTGTTTCTCTGCTCAGTGATATTTCAATCGCATTAGTCAATGACCGGAACTGTCGTCTTTCTTGGGGGATAATTTTCAGTGCTGAGATAAGTTGTGTGTGTGGCACGCATGCTGTTTCGGTTGTTTATGTGCGCTGAAGATTGTTCATGCCCGTATCCTGAAGAAAGAACGCAAAATTATCCATAACTATTTCTTGATAATAAAGTCTATATAGCTCCTTGTCTCCATCACCTTAGTTTGCAAAATAATCTATAATCATATATTATTGTGGATAATTTTTCTATTAACAGTTATATGGATCCTTGCAGACTCAAGATAGATTATAGATATACCTGGATTATGTTCATCCAGGTTCAGTTAATAAGTGCATTAGTCAACACTGTGGTGCGCTTGTTAACGTATCGTTTGCATAGCCAACTGCATACAAGATATTATGAGCGTTTGAGCCACAGAATTTTGATGGATTACTTCTGATGGCATATGCTGAAATTCTCTCCTTGGATTAGGATCATCCGATCATGTAGCAAAATCAAAGATAGAGTCGACATGGATAACTGTGCTAAATAGAAGAGGTATAATTGTCTGCATCAAAAGCTTCTGCGCCTTTTCAGATGACAAATACAGTTGCTGCTAGCTTCACTATGGCTTGTTATCTGAAGAAAAAAACATTATGTCTTGAATCCATGCTAAACAAGATTGGTTCTAATGATCATGTTGTCGTAAGTCATCACCCTTTCTGCCAAAAGAAAGGGTTCACATGGGAAATTTTGTATGTGATATGTGAAGTGAATCTGTGTTCTCATGCATTCGTCATCCACGTACATTCTGTCTCTACAAATGCCATATCCTTTATGCCAACAAAGAAGGTGCTATGAGACATTGCAAACTTGTGTTTTCCCCATGATAATAACTGGCCTGACTTGTGACATATTAATAACCTTTTTCCTCAGCAAGTTGTTGCTTGTGATGATTGATACTTAGCCAATCCAGAAAGGTCGTAGAGATGGCTGACTCCATCATGTTCATGCGTCACCGCGAGAAGAAGCAGCAGATGATTGGCATGAAGAAGACCCTTGTGTTCCACCGAGGACATGCCCCGAAAGGGGAGCGTACTGGTTGGATTATGCACGAGTACCGCATCATCGAGCTAGAGTTTGAATCTGGCGAGCTGGTATTGGTCTCTTGTCTGAGCAAGTATGGGTCTCTTATCTGTTTCTTTCTCAGTTCTTCGTGACAGTGCTGTTAGATTCAGTTCACAGTTCAGTTCTAAGTTCTTAGATATAGCAGGCTCATTGATGGAACATCTTCGGAAACCTACCATTTTGATTTTATCATGTAAAATGAAGTAACACCATAATCAACACAGTACAAATCTGATTGTCTGCACGCTATGAGCACTCAATGAATAAACATTTTTTTGCCCCTGGATTGGCAATGGTTACTACTACTCATCTGATACTTCTGATGTGATATTTGTGTACTTTCAGGGTTGTTATGTTATCTACCGCCTATTTCAAAAGCAAGTGGACAAAACTGAGAGCTCCATTCTGGAGGAAATGGATAGAAGTGGCTACTCTCTTCCACTCCTGACAACATGGAAGCAAACGAGGAAACTATCACTCTTAAATAAGGAATCTCCTGAATCTGGTCTGCATGGATGTCCAATTGAGTTGCCAGGTACAATTGAAACTCTTGGTGCACCGGTTACGAGGTTGCTTGCAGACCGAAATGGCAATTCAGGGACAGATGAAGTAAATGTTTTAAGCATGCCTTTTCGTGGTAATGTTGATGAAAGTCTGAATGTGAGGAGAACTCTCTATGTACAGTCTCTCAAAGTGAATTCAGGTCCTCATAATAATTTATGATATATAATAAAGCAGGTGGACATGTCGGTTCGCTCTTTGGCGCACCTAATTGATTCACATGCAAAAAATCTTGGTTCTCATGAATTTTCAACCGTTTCTGCCCCCATGTTATCGCATGAAGATGCCATGTTGAACGATCTTCTACTTCATTTACCTCATAAGTCAGTGGAAGATTTTTTGAATGAAACAATTGCTGATCTAGATGGGCATTCGTCGACTGCATCTACTAAAGTTCAGTATGATCCAGACACTGGGATCATGCAGGTAATAATTATTTTGGCATCTGCTTTGTATGTTATGATTATTGTCTGCCTTCTTATATTTGTTTGTTCTCGGCAGTCTCAGGGTGAGTAGCTATATGATGAGTTGATGACACAAATCTGCAACCAAGTGAATTATATGACAATGCAGCATTGTTCCTTATGGCACTAATCCCCAGATGTACTCCATGGACTCCAGCGACGAGTCTTGCAAGATTTGTTCAATAGCATGGACGATTCATTTGTGCAGAAGGATGCATGGAGCAATGGATTTGGATTTAATCCCATGCATCAGCAGTTACAGTCTAATGTGCGTACGAACTATATATTTTCCCAACAGGGCATTGCACCAAGGAGGCTTCGGCTACTGGATTCATTGTCTGATGTCAATGTTGAGAGTAGAGAGAGCATGACCAGAGATGAACATGAAGATGAAGAATCAAATATTGTGACTTGGAAATATATGAGTTAATCTGTTGAGTCATCTGCAGATGTAAATTATTCTAAGTCAACCGGGGTTACTATTATGAGCTGGCGTTGTGATCTAACTTCAAGTGTGCCTTCCGACTATGATGACATTCAATTAATGGGGATTAATATTATGAGCTGGCGCCCTGCTCCAAGTTCATGCCAAGGCAACATGGGTTAACATTATGAGCCGACACACTACTCCAAGTTCAAGCACAGATAGCTCATTTCCCAGTGAACAGGGGAATGCAATGCGAATGTTATGGCTACAATTGAACCTTGATGCAGGATCATGTTCCAGTGTTGATGGTTCATCAAGTTGCATCATAGAAGATGGAAGTGGAAATGAAGGGCCGGAAGCTAAGGTGATGTCTTCTTACTTACTCTTGAACTAATTCTTCAACTGGACTTTGTGGAGAATCACAGAGGGAGACTAGTGATCAAGTACTACAGGAGCGAAACAGTGGCTACACTGCTGTTCAATCCTCATTTTTTAAACACGTCAATTCTGATTTTATAATCTGACCCATGCTTATTCTTTCATTTGCGATCTTCTTTATTATTCATCTGCATTGCGGGTCAATTTATCCATCTTTCTTCATGATTAAATTAGTAACTCTTTTTGAAAGTTCCGAGTTGTGTACTATCATTGGTTAGTTGTTAATTCTACCGTGGTATTCGTCCTTCTCGCTCATGCCTGACAGATGATTGATTTTCAAAGTCAACATCAGGGAATGCATTTGTACAGGATTTCAACATACATACTGACATGGAAAACATATACAATAACATGGGAGTTTGTCCACAGAACGAGATACACACTTCTTTGTTTCAAATATTTTTTCAGTAATTTTGGTCAAGCTGATGACAAACGTCTTATGCTTTTCACATTATGTTTTCTTTATTTTTGGGATGCAGTATGCTTTGGGAGATGCTGACTGGTAGAGAACATCTCCAGTTTTATGGTAGATACACACTTCTTTGTTTCAAATATTTTTTCAGTAATTTTGGTCAAGCTGATCACAAACGTCTTATGTTTTCTTTATTTTTGGGATGCAGTATGCTTTGGGAATGCTGACTGGTAGAGAAAATCTCCAGTTTTATGGTTGACTGAAGAGCCTTATTGGTTCTGCTTTGGATCTTGTAAGTTATAACAGTTCACTAATCACATAGTGCATTAGCATAATCTCTAAGGTAAATCCAATATATCTTCTAGGAGAAAAACCGATGTATGCTATTGCTTTTAAGATTGACCATCAGTTTTATGAAAGATAGGTTTCCTGACAACTAGATACTTTAACTTCTATTGATTATATATCATGGTCTCAGAGAAAACTTTAATGTTATCATGTAGTCATGGGTATTTGTGTTCTTTCATCTACTTGGGACTAAAAATCATTTGCAGTTGCGTAAACCGCTTGATTTTATCCTGTTTCTTGCGAAAATTTATTTGCTTGTGGAATCTGCCCATTATTAAGAAAATGTTTGTTGCAGAGTTCTAGAAGAAAGTTCCTTCAAATGATCCTTATCGTGTCATACTCGGTGATTTCAGGGATAAATTTCATCTGCTAGGACGTTCTCGCCATATATTGACAACTGGAGTTTCAGGCATCCTGAGGAGTCGGCTGTTAACTAATGTCGCGCTGGTGAGTCACGGAGTTTGTTTGTGTAAAATAGATAAGAATGTCTGCTAGCTTCTTAGGCATTGAAGAATAAACAATGAATCTCGTGCTACATATACTAGGGTGATGTACAGGCACAGCCTTTGCTTTGTTTGTAAACAAGCGAGTAGCCATTCTACTCTTGTGTACGCTGAGCATATGCTTTGATGTATTTCTTTAGATTTTGGTATGAGTTGGCCTATTTATATTGTGATATATTTACATAATGCATTCAACAAGTAAATCATGAAGTATGCCTCTATACTGGAAAGGAAGCGCTCAAATTTGACGTACATCAAATACTTAGATCAGTCGGTGCCTTTGTTTTGTTGCCCCCAGTGTGTTTTAGTTGTGATTTTGCATCCCGCCGAGTTTGAGAATATGGTTAGATTAATTATACTCTTGGTCATGGTATATCTGATTTTAGGTGCTTTATGGTTTATGGATTGATGGCTCTGGAAATAACAAACTTATTGAGTGAATTTGGATCCGTAAATGTGACTGATGAACAAAGACTACAGAGAAAATAGTTTGACATTTGTCGTCTTATCGATCCATGCATATATGGTATGAACATGTTTTAAAAAAATGGTCTTGGTGTGAAGTGCAAATTGGTTTTCATCTAATGCCAGATCTCTCCCTTTTCCATCTCTTTGTTTTGTAGATGGTAGAGCAACCTATCATACATATACAGTGAAGTAGATTCTTCACAATTTTCTTTCTTTCTTATTGATCCATCAAGGAATGACTGTAATGAATCTATTTTATATTGGTACATCCAAGACATCAAGAGATGCTAATGTTATCTCATACGACCATATTGATGTACATGAATGAGACTCGGAACGAAATATGGCAGCCGAACGTGCGAAGACAAAATAAGTGCGCACAGGCCCGCCTCAGGAGGCGCCACCAGGTGGCGCCCCAGCCTCTAGTTACACATGATATACTACTTACATGGTAAAATTTGTAAAAGTGAGCTCAAGAACTCCAATGATCAAGGGATTGGCCCTCGCCGAAACCGGCTAACTATCGTACAAATTACAGAATAATCCAAAAGGGAGCGAGAACAATGTGTTAGTACCCTAGATTAAAGTTACACAGGGAAAGCCCTACAAGCACATGATACAACTTCAGAAGTAAAACCAGATGGCATGTACTCCCTCCGTTTTAAAATAGATGACCCAACTTTGTACTAATTTTGTACAAAGTTGAATCATCTATTTTGAAACCGAAGGAGTATGATCCATCAGTGCGTTGACTAACTGTTCAGAACGTGGATCGGTCAATTGGATCTCCAAAAGGGAAGCGTGGTCTCCAAAGGGATCTCCCTGTTGTCAATTGAATTGAAAGAACGAATTTTTTTTTTGAATACGCACGAGTGTGCGTATCATATATTAAAGGAGAAGGAGGGGACAAGGCCCCAGTCCACAAGGAGGTGTTCCAATTACAAACTACTTGGACACCGCCACAACCGCCACATCAATCTAGCCTACTACTCACTAATGATCCACCTTTCTACATCCGATAGGCACCTCTCCCAGACTCCTTTCAGCTTCCCGGCTTGTAGCCATCGCCGGGCTTCTTCTACTATGCGCGCCGTGAGTGCTGTAACTGAAGGCGAGGCTTCATAAAAAATGATGGCATTTCTATGCTTCCAAAGTTCCCACATTACCAGCGTGAAAAAGGTTTGTATGCCCGTTGGTCGTTGCTCCGCGCTGATCCGGGTGGTGCACCAATCCTTTAAGGTGTCCTCCGGCATTGGCGTCCAGTTCGGTCTTCCGACGGCCGTGCAAATCGTCCTCCACAATGTTCGCGCAAACACGCAGCTCAGCAGCAGGTGCTCAATGGTCTCGTCGGCTTGTGCGCAGAAGGGGCATGCTGGTTGGTGAGGCAATCCTCGGCGCGCTAGTCTGTCGGATGTCCAACATCTATTCTTGAAGACGAGCCAAAGGAAGAAACGGCATTGCAGCCGCGCACCGGACTTCCAAGTGAAGGACGCCGTTGGGCTGACTTCTCGGCCTGCAAATTTAGCCGCATACGCCGATCTAACGGAGAATTGGTCGTCCTTCTCCCAGGACCAAGCCACAGAATCATCGACCTCATCCAATAGCACGACTTGCTGAAGCCTTTCCCAGAGCTGCAAATATTCGCGTAGTGAGTTCACATCCAAGTTCGGCCCAACCTCACGCACCCAGAGGTTACCCTCTAAGGCCTGTCGCACCGTCCTTGAGGCTCTGATGCGCCGCAGAACCGCTGCAAATATCATTGGGGCCAGCTCTTGTATTCTCATGCCTGATAACCAGCGGTCCTCCCAGAACAGAGTGTTTCATCCGTGCCCGATTGAGGCCCTAGTTGCGGCAGCGAAAACAGCCCTTGATTCCCTTGGGACGTCGATAGTGAATTCGGACCACGGCCTCGTGACGTCAGTTCTTTGGAGCCATGGCCAGCGCGCCTGCATGGCGATGTTAAGCCATCGAAGGTTGGGGATCCCGAGCCCGCCTGTCCATTTGGGGGTGCACACGCTTTCCCAAGCCACTGCACAGTGCCCACCTCTTGCTTCGGCCTTGCCACACCATAAGAATCCTCTGATGATTTTGTTCATGGCTGCAATAGCCTTGAGCGCACTAGTAGAAAACGGAGCTTTAAAACCGGTTTGTAAGGGCCTTTAGTGCCGGTTATGGAACCGGCACTAAAGCCCCCCCCCCTTAGTACCGGTTCAGCACGAACCGGCGCTAAAGTGCCACCACGTGGCGTGAGCTCGCGCCCTAGTATGGGGGACCTTTAGTACCGGTTGGTGTTACCAACTGGTACTAAAGGTTTTTTTTTAATTTCTTTTTTGAAAATTTTGGAAAAAAAATTTGATTTTTTTTATTTTTAATTTTTCTGAATTATTTGATGATTTAGTCTCTAATCACCTCTCTTAACTGCTCAAGTGTGGATCACTCATTCCAAATCATCTAACTTCCCGACCGGTGACCCATCCCTCTCACTACTCCAGCCCGAGCACGCTTAACTTTCGGGTTCTATTCTCCTTCGCTTCGAGTCTGCACTTGTTGTTTTCCTCGACAATAGTAAGATGTCAATCCTATTAACCCTCGTGAGTTTAGCTTGAGCATGAAGTCAGACATTTCACCGTTTGAGTTTGAAACTATTATTCTAAAAAAACAGTAATTATTTAGTAACGCTAATATTTCTTGAATAAGTTTGACCATAGTTTGACCAAAATTCAAAAAATTGAAATAATATTAGTAACACTAATATTCTTGAATAATTATGTAGTAACATTAATACTTCTTGAATAAGTAGTTTGACCAAATTTAACCAAATTTTTTAAAAAAAACTGAAATTTGACCATATCTTTTTTTCCTTTTCGAATTTGAGGATTCTAAAAAATTCCAAACAGGCCGTAGGCAGTCTCCATTGGATGCGGATTTTCGTGCTGAATTTTTTGATATATTATACGTTTTTTTCCGACATCGTATGCAAAAGTTATAGCCGTTTTACATTTTTTCCTACACTTTTTGCAAAACATGTCCAAATTTAAGTTTTCAAATTTTCCTAACTAGTAGATATAGTAATATAACTACCTCTCGAAGGATTTTATTTTTTGAAGTTTTATCATTTTCTTTTGATTTTTCAAAACTGAAATGGCGATACACGGGGGGGGGGGGGTAGAGTTTGAAAATTGGCCCCTTTAGTACCGGTTCGTGGCACGAACCGGTACTATAGGTTAGACCTTTAGTACCGGTTGGTAACACAAACCGGTACTAAAGGGGCTCGTGGGGACCCGGCCTGACGCCAGCCTGCCACTACCCCTTTAGTACCGGTTCGTGGCACGAACCGGTACTAAAGGCTCAACACGAACCGGTACTATTGATCGCAGCCACGAACCGGCACTATTGATCACATTAGTGCCGTTTTTTTACAAACCGGCACTAATGTTGTTCATATTTGACCCTTTTTCTACTAGCGGCGGGAGATCCAACGCGAGCATGCTGTGAATAGGCACAGAGCACAGCACCGAGAGGACAAGGATTAAGCGACCACTCTTCGGCAACATAGCCGCTTTCCAAGTGGGGAGGCAGCTCGCCAGGTGCTCCACAATGCCCTGTAGCTGAGAAGCGGATGGCTTCCGCAAGCAGAGTGGCAACCCAAGGTACCGGCAAGGGAAGGCTCCAAGAGGGCAGCCGAGCATGCCCTGGATCCTCAAAGTGTCTTCTTCCGAGCATCTGATGGGTAGAGCATTTGTTTTCTGAAGATTAACCCGGAGGCTAGAGGCCATACCAAACATCCGAAGGATCTCAGAGCAAGCTGCAAGCTCTGCCGGTGCTGGCTTCAAAAACACCATAACGTCGTCCGCGAATATAGATATCCGGTGCTTCATGCCCGTGCAGCCCAGAGGGGACAGTAGCCCGAGGTCCGATGCCATCGAAAACAAGCGTTGCAAGGGTTCCATGGTGAGGATGAAGAGCATTGGCGATAGCGGCCCTCCTTGTCGTAGCCCATGGCAGCTAAGGATTGGTGCCCCAGGGATACCGTTTACCATGACTCTAGTAGACGAACCCACATATCCAGTCAATCCACATTGCTCCAAATCCCATAGCGCGCATAACCTCGATGAGGAAAGGCCATTGTACTATGTCGAACGCCTTCGAGATGTCTAGTTTTAGCATCACCGCCGGTTGTTTGAGAGCATGCAGCCTCCTAGTCGTGCACTGTACCAACATGAAATTATCATGTAGTGTCCTGCCGCGCATGAAAGTGCTCTGATGAGCCCCAACCAAGGACGGAAGCTCCGCCGCTAGTATGCATGCAAGGATTTTATCGAAAATCTTAATTGCACCTTGAACGAGGCTGACCGGCCTGAAGTCCTTGAGCTCCTCCGCCCCATCTTTCTTGGGCAGCAGCGTGACTAGGGCCTTGTTTATGGAGGCCAATCCTCGCATGTCTCCGCTATAGAACTGATCGAGTGCCCGCATGAAGTCATGCTTAATGATCTGCCAACATAGCATGTAAAAGCGTCCGGTGAAGCCGTCGGGGCCCGGTGCTTTATCAAGGGGCATAGACTTGATTACGTTTAGGACCTCGTCCTCGGTGAAGGGAGCCTCCAGGTGGCTCAAGTCTCGCTGCGGTAGGCCTAGGATCTCTAAGTGCAGGGCATGCTCTCTTGGGACAGCGGTCCCGAACAGGTTCTAGTAGTAGGCGTCCACAATCTCCGTAATCCTCTCCTGGCCCGATGCCACCGACCCTTGGTGGCGCAAGGTCATGATCGCATTTCGTCGCTGCCTGTGTCGAGCCTGCTGGTGAAAGAAGTGTGTGTTGGCGTCCCCTTCCTTGAGGTGTAGCATCCTTGATTTTTGCCTGGCGATAGTTTGTTCCAGCGAGCAAAGCCCCAACAGTTTCCTTTTAAGCAATCGTCGGAGGTTCATCTCAGCCCCTGACAGATTCCTCGAGTCAGACGCCATGTCCAACCTGAGAATGATTTCCATGGATATTGCAATCTGCATGCGGATGTTCCCAATCCACTTGTCGCTCCACCGTTGAAGTTGCTTGGCCGTGGCCCGGAGTTTGTTGTTCAGCACCAGGAAGGGGTTCCCAGTGGACGGCACCATGGCCCAAGCATCCTGGACCGCAGAGGAAGCTAGGCGCCTTGGGCCAGAAAGCTTCAAATTTGAAGCGCCTGCCGAACTGGAAGTCTGCGTGTAGATCCACCAGAAGAGGGCAATGGTCAGAGACCGCGGTTCCTAGGGCCGTAAGAAGGCAGGAGAGGTAGAGATCGTCCCAGGATGTGGTCACGAAAACGTGGTCAATCGCGTGGCCCGCTCACGTTCGTTGGACCAAGTGTAACAATGTCCGTTGAGGTACAACTCCCTGAGCTCAAGGCGATTGAGCTTTGTTCTGAACCGCGAGATCATACTCCGGTTGACGGCATCGTTATTCTTGTCCTCAGGATTCACTAACAGGTTAAAATCGCCCACAACACACCAAGGTCCCGCGTGAAGCTCGCGGATGTCTATAAGTTCCTGGAGAAAAGAGATCTTATCCGCATCCGCGTTTGGTCCATAGACCCCGGTAAACCACCACACCGGGGCCCCTACGGGCTGAATGAGGGCGGTAAGTGTATTCTCTGTCGAATGTGGATTAGAGACAGCCATGACCCGAGGGTCCCACGCGATCAGCACTCCACCACGTGTACTCGCTGCCGGCAAGTAAAGGAAACCTTTGAATTTATTCCCTAGACTTTGTTTGACAATCGCACTTGTTACAACTTCCATCTTGGTCACCTGGAGACACACAAGACTCGGATCAACCGCCGACATCGCTTGGAAGATAGTAGCACGACGAGCCGGGGAGTTCAGCCCAGGTACGTTCCACACTAGAGCTTTCATTGGTTGTGCAGCCATAAAGCGGGCCCACAGTCTACCGAACAGCCCAAGTGTGGCTCAACCCCACTCATCCGCTGCCAACGGGGACTCCTGGAGCGGCAAGATGGCAGACTCCCACCCGAAAAGAGCAAGGATAGCCGAGATCTGCGTGTCCGTGAGAGGATTATCGAACAGCCGGATGTATGCCTCGAGCGCCTCATCTCCAATGACTCCTCCCTCATTTGCCAGGCATAACTTCCTGATGATTACTTGCTGCTGCTTGGTGGCCGCGGATCCGCGCGCTTTCCTTTTGGCTATTCGGACACTTCTTCGCGGGGAGGTGATGGGTGCTTGTTTCCTCATTCTTGGCCGGGATGCGCTGGGTGGCACACGGCCGGCCGGGGTGGTTAGCAGCGGTGGTAGGGGACGCTGAACTTGGGCACAGAAACTGCTAAGGCGAGCAGCACCAGCCTCTGCCACGTCAGTTCCTGCCTGGATGGCAACCGTTGCATCTGCCTCACCATGAGGGGCCGCTCCCGAGGCGCCTCCCGAAAGGCTGACCATGAAAGTATCCCATGCATGTGCCTGAGCATTTTGCTGTGCGGCCGAAGCGGATGGCAGCCTGGTTGGAGAATGGCACAAGCCAAGGGCGCTGGAAAGTGACCCGGGGCTCACGTTCTGCATGGACGTTGATAGCTGCATGGGATCCGGCTCTGGCTGGGCATGCTCGAAAAGCGGATTTTGAATCCGCGAGGCCGAGTGCCCAGCACGCCGCGTCTGCGGCGGCGAAGCCCGCCTCGCCGGCGACCTAGCGGGGGCGGCATCACGAGAGCGACGACGGCGCGACCGCGATCGGCCCCGGCTGAAGCGGTTAGAATCTTGGCGTTGTCCAGACGCAGTATAGTGAACCGTTATCGTGTCTTTTCAAACCGTCGTCGCACCTTTTCTAAACGATGCGACGCCTCTTGTAATCGACGCTGTAAACATCCGTTCAGGACATATAAAAGCCTGGATGAATCAATCAATAAAGATCACTCCATTCACTACAATCTTTCTTGTTTCTCTTCACGTCATCAGCACTGCTCGAACCAGAGAATAGGCTACAGGAGAGAAAGAAAGGTGAGAAGAGATGGGTTCTCTGCCGGACCTTGCTTTCGCCTTCGCTCGATTTGTGGCCAGGGAACGCCGGGGCTTCCGTTTTCCTCACCGGACTTTTGGTCTGGCCGCTACTCGTCGCCGGAACTTCGGCCACCGCCGCCGCCGCCTGAACAGGAATGGCGGCCTCCGCCGCCACAATGCACCATATCGTGCTCCTCTTCGTCGCTACGTTTCTGGTGGTGGCCTCCTTCGCCGCCACGCCAATCGCCAGCGCCTTCACTATGGTCATCGTCGGGTGCACCGCAGCAACTCCCCTGGAGCGCCAGGACCGAGTACCAGGGCGGATGCGCCCAGGGAAGACGTCCTGGTCATGCCCCAAGAGGCTGCTGCCGCACCAAACGCCGTCGACGAACAGGTTGCTGCAGGGGTCGGGATCGAGTACGAGGATGAGGCCTCTGCCTCCAACATCACCACGGATGCCGCGGAACTGCCGCCTCCTCCGCCGGTGTACGCGCCCATGGAGTGGATGCTTGCCGGACCGTTTGCCATCTCGCCCACACGTCCGCCTCCTCTCCCACACCCAAGCTGTCAGTTGCCATGCGTTTTGCAGTTTACACGGCAAGTGCCCTAGTGTGATTGCTGTTAGGAATCTAATAGTATTAGTATTAGGCTAATTTGGCGATTAGCAGATTCCTTAGAAAATTCTAACCGGTGGTTAGAATCCTGGCGTTGTCCAGACGCAGTATAGTGAACCGTTGTCGTGTCTTTCCAAACCGTCGCCGCACCTTTTCTAAACGATGTGACGCCTCTTGTAATCGACGCTGTAAACATCCGTTCAGGACATATAAAAGCCTGGATGAATCAATCAATAAAGATCACTCCATTCACTTCAATCTTTCTTGTTTCTCCTCACGATATCAGCACTGCTCGAACCAGGAATAGGCTACAGGAGAGAAAGAAAGGTGAGAAGAGATGGGTTCTCTGCGGACCTTGCTTTCGCCTTCGCCGATTTGTGGCCAGGGAACGCCGGGCTTCCGCTTTTCTCACCGGACTTTTGGTCCCGCTGCTACTCGTCGCCGAACTTCGCCACCGCCGCCGGCGTCGCTCGAACAGGAATGGCGGCCTCCGCCGCCACAATGCACCATATCGTGCTCCTCTTCGCCGCCACGCTTCTGGTGGTGGCCTCCTTCGCCGCCACGCCAATCGCCAGCGCCTTCACTATGGTCATCGCCGGGTGCACCGCAGCAACTCCTCTCGAGCGCCAGACCGAGTACCAGGCGGATGCGCCTGTGGAAGACGCCCTGGTCATGCCCCAAGAGGCTGCTGCCGCACTGCCGCCGTCGACGAACAGGTTGCTGCAGGGGTCGGGATCGAGTACGAGGATGAGGCCTCTGCCTCCAACATCACCACGGATGGCGCGGAACTGCCGCCTCCTCCGCCGGTGTACGCGCCCATGGAGTGGATGCTTGCCGGACCGTTTGCCATCTCACCCACACGTCCGCCTCCTCTCCCACACCCAAGCTGTCAGTTGCCATGCGTTTTGCAGTTTACACGGCAACTGCCCTAGTGTGATAGCTGTTAGGAATCTAATAGTATTAGTATTAGGCTAATTTGGCGATTAGCAGATTCCTTAGAATATTCTAACCGGTGGTTAGAATCCTGGCGTTGTCCAGACGCAGTATAGTGAACCGTTGTCGTGTCTTTCCAAACCGTCGCCGCACCTTTTCTAAATGATGCGACGCCTCTTGTAATTGACGCTGTAAACATCCGCTCAGAACATATAAAAGCCTGGATGAATCAATCAATAAAGATCACTCCATTCACTTCAATCTTTCTTGTTTCTCTTCACGCTATCAAGACTGCTCAAACCAGAGAATAGGCTACAGGAGAGAAAGAAAGGTGAGAAGAGATGGGTTCTCTACCGGACCTTGCTTTCGCCTTCGCCGATTTGTAGGCCAGGAACGCCGGGCTTCCGCTTTTCTCACCGGACTTTTGGTCCGGCTGCTACTCGTCGTCGGAACTTCGCCACCACCGCCGCCGCCGCCGAACAGGAATGGCGGCCTCCGCCGCCACAATGCACCATATCGTTCTCCTCTTCATCGCTACGTTTCTGGTGGTGGCCTCCTTCGCCGCCACGCCAATCGCCAGCGCCTTCACTATGGTCATCGTCGGGTGCACCGCAGCAACTCCCATGGAGCGCCAGGACCGAGTACCAGGGCGGATGCGCCAGGAAGACGCCCTGGTCATGCCCCAAGAGGTTGCTGCCGCACCAAACGCCGTCGATTTAACAGGTTGCTGCAGAGGGTCGGGATCGAGTACGAGGATGAGGCCTCTGCCTCCAACATCACCACGGATGGCGCGGAACTGCCGCCTCCTCCGCCGGTGTACGCGCCCATGGAGTGGATGCTTGCCGGACCGTTTGCCATCTCGCCCACACGTCCGCCTCCTCTCCCACACCCAAGCTGTCAGTTGCCATGCGTTTTGCAGTGTACATGGCAACTGCCCTAGTGTGATTGCTGTTAGGAATCTAATAGTATTAGTATTAGGCTAATTTGGAGATTAGCAGATTCCTTAGAATATTCTAACCGGTGGTTAGAATCCTGGCGTTGTCCAGACGCAGTATAGTGAACCATTGTCGTGTCTTTCCAAACCGTCGCCGCACCTTTTCTAAACGATGTGACGCCTCTTGTAATCGACGCTGTAAACATCCGTTCAGGACATATAAAAGCCTGGATGAATCAATCAATAAAGATCACTCCATTCACTTCAATCTTTCTTGTTTCTCCTCACGTCATCAGCACTGCTCGAACCAGGGAATAGGCTATAGGAGAGAAAGAAAGGTGAGAAGAGATGGGTTCTCTGCCGGACCTTGCTTTCGCCTTCGCTCGATTTGTGGCCAGGGAACGCCGGGGCTTCCGTTTTCCTCACCGGACTTTTGGTCCCGCTGCTACTCGTCGCCGAACTTCGCCACCGCCGTCAGCCGCTGAACAGGAATGGCGGCCTCCGCCACAATGCACCATATCGTGCTCCTCTTCGCCGCCACGCTTCGGTGGTGGCCTCCTTCGCCGCCACGCCAATCGCCAGCGCCTTCACTATGGTCATCGTCGGGTGCACCGCAGCAACTCCCCTGGAGCGCCAGGACCGAGTACCAGGGCGGATGCGCCCAGGGAAGACGTCCTGGTCATGCCCCAAGAGGCTGCTGCCGCACCAAGCGCCGTCGACGAACAGGTTGCTGCAGGGGTCGGGATCGAGTACGAGGATGAGGCCTCTGCCTCCAACATCACCACGGATGGCGCGGAACTGCCGCCTCCTCCGCCGGTGTACGCGCCCATGGAGTGGATGCTTGCCGGACCGCTTGCCATCTCACCCACACGTCCGCCTCCTCTCCCACACCCAAGCTGTCAGTTGCCATGCGTTTTGCAGTTTACACGGCAACTGCCCTAGTGTGATAGCTGTTAGGAATCTAATAGTATTAGTATTAGGCTAATTTGGCGATTAGCAGATTCCTTAGAATATTCTAACCGGTGGTTAGAATCCTGGCGTTGTCCAGACGCAGATAGTGAACCGTTGTCGTGTCTTTCCAAACCGTCGCCGCACCTTTTCTAAATGATGCGACGCCTCTTGTAATTGACGCTGTAAACATCCGCTCAGAACATATAAAAGCCTGGATGAATCAATCAATAAAGATCACTCCATTCACTTCAATCTTTCTTGTTTCTCTTCACGTCATCAGCACTGCTCAAACCAGAGAATAGGCTACAGGAGAGAAAGAAAGGTGAGAAGAGATGGGTTCTCTACCGGACCTTGCTTTCGCCTTCGCTCGATTTGTGGCCAGGGAACGCCGGGGCTTCCGTTTTCCTCACCGGACTTTTGGTCCGGCTGCTACTCGTCGTCGGAACTTCGGCCACCACCGTCAGCGTCGCCTGAACAGGAATGGCGGCCTCTGCCGCCACAATGCACCATATCGTTCTCCTCTTCATCGCTACGTTTCTGGTGGTGGCCTCCTTCGCCGCCACGCCAATCGCCAGCGCCTTCACTATGGTCATCGTCGGGTGCACCGCAGCAACTCCCATGGAGCGCCAGGACCGAGTACCAGGGCGGATGCGCCCAGGGAAGACGTCCTGGTCATGCCCCAAGAGGCTGCTGCCGCACCAAACGCCGTCGACGAACAGGTTGCTGCAGAGGGTCGGGATCGAGTACGAGGATGAGGCCTCTGCCTCCAACATCACCACGGATGGCGCGGAACTGCCGCCTCCTCCGCCGGTGTACGCGCCCATGGAGTGGATGCTTGCCGGACCGTTTGCCATCTCGCCCACACGTCCGCCTCCTCTCCCACACCCAAGCTGTCAGTTGCCATGCGTTTTGCAGTGTACATGGCAACTGCCCTAGTGTGATTGCTGTTAGGAATCTAATAGCATTAGTATTAGGCTAATTTGGAGATTAGCAGATTCCTTAGAATATTCTAACCGGTGGTTAGAATCCTGGCGTTGTCCAGACGCAGTATAGTAAACCGTTGTCGTGTCTTTCCAAACCGTCGCCGCACCTTTTCTAAACGATGTGACGCCTCTTGTAATCGACGCTGTAAACATCCGTTCAGGACATGTAAAAGCCTGGATGAATCAATCAATAAAGATCACTCCATTCACTTCAATCTTTCTTGTTTCTCCTCACGATATCAGCACTGCTCGAACCAGGGAATAGGCTACAGGAGAGAAAGAAAGGTGAGAAGATATGGGTTCTCTGCCGGACCTTGCTTTCGCCTTCACTCGATTTGTGGCCAGGGAACGCCGGGGCTTCCGTTTTCCTCACCGGACTTTTGGTCCGGCTGCTACTGTCGCGGAACTTCGCCACCGCCGTCGTCGTCCGAACAGGAATGGCGGCCTCCGCCGCCACAATGCACCATATCGTGCTCCTCTTCGTCGCTACGTTTCTGGTGGTGGCCTCCTTCGCCGCCACGCCAATCGCCAGCACCTTCACTATGGTCATCGTCGGGTGCACCGCAGCAACTCCCTGAGCGCCAGACCGAGTACCAGGCGGATGCGCCCAGGAAGACGCCCTGGTCATGCCCCAAGAGGCTGCTGCCACACCAAGCGCCGTCGACGAACAGGTTGCTGCAGGGTCGGGATCGAGTAATGCAGGATGAGGCCTCTGCCTCCAACATCACCACGGATGGCGCAGAACTGCCGCCTCCTCCGCCGTGTCTGCGCCCATGGAGTGGATGCTTGCGGACCGCTTGCCATCTCGCCCACACGTCCGCCTCCTCTCCCACACCCAAGCTATCAGTTGCCATGCGTTTTGCAGTGTACATGGCAACTGCCCTAGTGTGATTGCTGTTAGGAATCTAATAGTATTAGTATTAGGCTAATTTCGCGATTAGCAGATTCCTTAGAATATTCTAACCGATGGTTAGAATCCTGGCGTTGTCCAGACGCAGTATAGTGAACCGTTGTCGTGTCTTTCCAAACCGTCGCCGCACCTTTTCTAAACGATGCGACGCCTCTTGTAATCGACGTTGTAAACATCCGTTCAGGACATATAAAAGCCTGGATGAATCAATCAATAAAGATCACTCAATTCACTTCAATCTTTCTTGTTTCTCTTCATGTCATCAGCACTGCTCGAACCAAAGAATAGGCTACAGGAGAGAAAGAAAGGTGAGAAGAGATGGGTTCTCTGCCGGACCTTGCTTTCGCCTTCGCTCGATTTGTGGCCAGGAACGACGGGCTTCCGCTTTCCTCACCGGACTTTTGGTCCGGCTGCTACTCGTCGCGGAACTTCGCCACCGCCCGTCGGCGTCGCCGAACAGGAATGGCGGCCTCCGCCGCCACAATGCACCATATCGTGCTCATCTTCGCTGCTACGTTTCTGGTGGTGGCCTCCTTCGCCGCCACGCCAATCGCCAGCGCCTTCACTATGGTCATCGTCGGGTGCACCGCAGCAACTCCCCTGGAGTGCCAGGACCGAGTACCAGGGCGGATGCGCCCAGGGAAGACGTCCTGGTCATGCCCCAAGAGGCTGCTGCCGCACCAAACGCCGTTGACGAACAGGTTGCTGCAGGGGTCGGGATCGAGTACGAGGATGAGGCCTCTGAGTCCAACATCACCACGGATGCCGCGGAACTGCCTCCTCCTCCGCCGGTGTACGCGCCCATGGAGAGGATGCTTGCTGGACCGTTTGCCATCTCGCCCACACGTCCGCCTCCTCTCCCACACCCAAGCTGTCAGTTGCCATGCGTTTTGCAGTGTACATGGCAACTGCCCCAGTATATTTGCTGTTAGGAATATAATTGTATTAGTATTAGGCTATTTTGGCGATTAGCAGATTCCTAGAATATTCTAACTGGTGGTTAGAATCCTGGCATTGTCCAGACGCAATATAGTGAACCGTTGTCGTGTCTTTCCAAACCGTCGCCGAACCTTTTCTAAACGATGCGACGCCTCTTATAATCGACGCTGTAAACATCCGTTCAAGACATATAAAAGCCTGGATGAATCAATCAATAAAGATCACTCCATTCACTTCAATCTTTCTTGTTTCTCTTCACGTCATCAAGACCGCCGAACCGTAGAATAGGCTACAGGAGAGAAAGAAAGGTGAGAAGAGATGGGTTCTCTGCCGGACCTTGCTTTCGCCTTCGCCGATTTGTAGGCCAGGAACGCCGGGCTTCCGCTTTCCTCACCGGACTTTTGGTCTGGCCGCTACTGTCGCCGAACTTCGCCACCGCCGTCAGCGTCGCCGAACAGGAATGGCGGCCTCCGCCGCCACAATGCACCATATCGTGCTCCTCTTCGCCGCCACGCTTCTGGTGGTGGCCTCCTTCGCCGCCACGCCAATCGCCAGCGCTTTCACTATGGTCATCGTCGGGTGCACCGCAGCAACTCCCTCGGAGCCCAGGACCGAAAGTACCAGGCGGATGCGCCCGGGAAGACGCCCTGGTCATGCCCCAAGAGGTTGCTGCCGCACCAAACACCGGGCCGATTTAACAGGTTGCTGCAGGGGTCGGGATCGAGTACGAGGATGAGGCCTCTGCCTCCAACATCACCACGGATGCCGCGGAACTGCCGCCTCCTCCGCCGGTGTACGCGCCCATGGAGTGGATGCTTGCTGGACCGTTTGCCATCTCGTCCACACGTCCGCCTCCTCTCCCACACCCAAGATGTCAGTTGCCTTGCGTTTTGCAGTGTACATGGCAACTGCCCCAGTATGATTGCTGTTAGGAATCTAATAGTATTAGTATTAGGCTAATTTGGCGATTAGCAGATTCCTTAGAATATTCTAACTGGTGGTTAGAATCCTGGCATTGTCCAGACGCAGTATAGTGAACCGTTGTCGTGTCTTTCCAAACCGTCGCCGCACCTTTTCTAAACGATGCGACGCCTCTTGTAATCGACGCTGTAAACATCCGTTCAAGACATATAAAAGCCTGGATGAATCAATAAATAAAGATCACTCCATTCACTTAAATCTTTCTTGTTTCTCTTCACGTCATCAGCACTGCTCGAACCAGAGAATAGGCTACAGGAGAGAAAGAAAGGTGAGAAGAGATGGGTTCTCTGCCGGACCTTGCTTTCGCCTTCGGTCGATTTGTGGCCAGGGAACGCCGGGGCTTCCGCTTTCCTCACCGGACTTTTGGTCTGGCTGCTACTCGTCGCCGGAACTTCGGCCACCGCCGTCAGCGTCGCCTGAACAGGAATGGCGGCCTCCGCCACCACAATGCACCATATCGTGCTCCTCTTCGTCGCTATGTTTCTGGTGGTGGCCTCCTTCGCCGCCACGCCAATCGCCAGCGCCTTCACTATGGTCATCGTCGGGTGCACCGCAGCAACTCCCCTGGAGCGCCAGGACCGAGTACCTGGGCGGATGCGCCCAGGGAAGACGTCCTGGTCATGCCCCAAGAGGCTGCTGCCGCACCAAACGCCGTCAACATACAGGTTGCTACAGGGGTCGGGATCGAGTACGAGGATGAGGCCTCTGCCTCCAACATCACCACGGATGGCGCGGAACTGCCGCCTCCTCCGCCGGTGTACGCGCCCATGGAGTGGATGCTTGCCGGACCGTTTGCCATCTCGCCCACACGTCCGCCTCCTCTCCCACACCCAAGCTGTCAGTTGCCATGCGTTTTGCAGTTTACACGGCAACTGCCCTAGTGTGATTGCTGTTAGGAATCTAATAGTATTAGTATTAGGCTAATTTGGCGATTAGCAGATTCCTTAGAATATTCTAACCGGCGTTTAGAATCCTGGCGTTGTCCAGACGCAGTATAGTGAACCGTTGTCGTGTCTTTCCAAACCGTCGCCGCACCATTTCTAAACGATGCGACGCCTCTTGTAATCGACGCTGTAAACATCCGTTCAGGACATATAAAAGCCTGGATGAATCAATCAATAAAGATCACTCCATTCACTACAATCTTTCTTGTTTCCCTTCACGTCATCAGCACTGCTCGAACAAGAGAATAGGCTACAGGAGAGAAAGAAAGGTGAGAAGAGATGGGTTCTCTACCGGACCTTGCTTTCGCCTTCGCTCGATTTGTGGCCAGGGAACGCCGGGGCTTCCGTTTTCCTCACCGGACTTTTGGTCCGGCTGCTACTCGTCGCCGAACTTCGGCCACCGCCGTCAGCGTCGCCTGAACAGGAATGGCGGCCTCCGCCGCCACAATGCACCATATCGTGCTCCTCTTCGTCGCTACGTTTCTGGTGGTGGCCTCCTTCGCCGCCACGCCAATCGCCAGCGCCTTCACTATGGTCATCGTCGGGTGCACCGCAGCAACTCCCCTGGAGCGCCAAGATCGAGTACCAGGCGGATGCGCCCAGGAAGACGCCCCGTCATGCCCCAAGAGGCTGCCGCCGCACCAAACGCCGCCGATTTAACAGGTTGCTGCAGGGTCGGGATCGAGTACGAGGATGAGGCCTCTGCCTCCAACATCACCACGGATGGCGCGGAACTGCCGCCTCCTCCGCCGTGTCTGGCGCCCATGGAGTGGATGCTTGTCGGACCGTTTGCCATCTCGCCCACACGTCCGCCTCCTCTCCCACACCCAAGCTGTCAGTTGCCATGCGTTTTGCAGTTTACACGGCAACTGCCCTAGTGTGATTGTTGTTAGGAATCTAATAGTATTAGTATTAGGCTAATTTGGCGATTAGCAGATTCCTTAGAAAATTCTAACCGGTGGTTAGAATCCTGGCGTTAATCGCACGCAGTATAGTGAACCGTTGTCGTGTCTTTCCAAACCGTCACGCACATTTTCTAAACGATGCGACGCCTCTTGTAATCGACGCCGTAAACATCCGCTCAGGACATATAAAAGCCTGGATGAATCAATCAATAAAGATCACCCATTCACTACAATCTTTCTTGTTTCTCTTCACGCCATCAGCACCGCCGAACCAGAGAATAGGCTACAGGAGAGAAAGAAAGGTGAGAAGAGATGGGTTCTCTGCCGACCTTGCTTTCGCCTTCGCCGATTTTTGGCCAGGGAACGCCGGGCTTCCGCTTTCCTCACCGGACTTTTGGTCCGCTGCTACTCGTCGCGGAACTTCGCCACCGCCGTCGGCGTCGCTGAACAGGAATGGCGGCCTCCGCCGCCACAATGCACCATATCGTGCTCCTCTTCGCCGCTACGTTTCTGGTGGTGGCCTCCTTCGCCGCCACGCCAATCGCCAGCGCCTTCACTATGGTCATCGTCGGGTGCACCGCAGCAACTCCCCTGGAGCGCCAGGACCGAGTACCAGGGCGGATGCGCCCAGGGAAGACGTGCTAGTCATGCCCCAAGAGGCTGCTGCCGCACCAAACGCCATCGACGAACAGGTTGCTGCAGGTTTCGGGATCGAGTACGAGGATGAGGCCTCTGCCTCCAACATCACCACGAATGCCGCGGAACTGCCGCCTCCTCCGCCGGTGTACGCGCCCATGGAGTGGATGCTTGCCGGACCGTTTGCCATCTCGCCCACACGTCCGCCTCCTCTCCCACACCCAAGCTGTCAGTTGCCATGGGTTTTGCAGTGTACATGGCAACTGCCCTAGTGTGATTGCTGTTAGGAATCTAATAGTATTAGTATAGGCTAATTTGGCGATTAGCAGATTCCTTAGAAAATTCTAACCGGTGGTTAGAATCCTGGCGTTGTCCGCATACGTATAGTGAACCGTTGTCGTGTCTTTTCCAAACCGTCGCCGCACCTTTTCTAAACGATGTGACGCCTCTTGCAATCGACGCTGTAAACATCCGTTCAGGACATATAAAAGCCTGGATGAATCAATCAATAAAGATCACTCCATTCACTTCAATCTTTCTTGTTTCTCTTCACGTCATCAGCACTGCTCGAACCAGAGAATAGGCTACAGGAGAGAAAGAAAGGTGAGAAGAGATGGGTTCTCTGCCGGACCTTGCTTTCGCCTTCGCTCGATTTGTGGCCAGGGAACACCGGGGCTTCCGTTCTCACCGGACTTTTGGTCCGGCTGCTACTCGTCGCCGGAACTTTAGCCACCGCCGTCAGCGTCGCCTGAACAGGAATGGCGGCCTCCGCCGCCACAATGCACCATATCGTGCTCCTCTTCGTCGCTACGTTTCTGGTGGTGGCCTCCTTCGCCGCCACGCCAATCGCCAGCGCCTTCACTATGGTCATCGTCGGGTGCACCGCAGCAACTCCTCGAGCGGCAGGACCGAGTACCAGGGCGGATGCGCCCAGGAAGACGCCCCGTCATGCCCCAAGAGGCTGCTGCCGCACCAAACGCCGTCGACGAACAGGTTGCTGCAGGGGTCGGGATCGAGTACGAGGATGAGGCCTCTGCCTCCAACATCACCACGGATGGCGCGGAACTGCTGCCTCCTCCACCGGTGTACGCGCCCATGGAGTGGATGCTTGCCGGACCGTTTGCCATCTCGCCCACACGTCCGCCTCCTCTCCCACACCCAAGCTGTCAGTTGCCATGCGTTTTGCAGTTTACACTGCAACTGCCCTAGTGTGATTGCTGTTAGGAATCTAATAGTAATAGTATTAGGCTAATTTGGCGATTAGCAGATTCCTTAGAATATTCTAACCGGTGGTTAGAATCCTGACGTTGTCCAGACGCAGTATAGTGAACCGTTGTCGTGTCTTTCCAAACCGTCGCCGCACCTTTTCTAAACGATGCGACGCCTCTTGTAATCAACGTTGTAAACATCCGTTCAGGACATATAAAAGCCTGGATGAATCAATCAATAAAGATCACTCCATTCACTACAATCTTTCTTGTTTCCCTTCACGTCATCAGCACCGCCGAACCGGAGAATAGGCTACAGGAGAGAAAGAAAGGTGAGAAGAGATGGGTTCTCTGCCGGACCTTGCTTTCGCCTTCGCCGATTTGTGGCCAGGAACGCCGGGCTTCCGCTTTCCTCACGGACTTTTGGTCCGGCTGCTACTCGTCGCCGGAACTTCGGCCACCGCCGTCAACGTCGCCTGAACAGGGATGGCGGCCTCCGCCGCCACAATGCACCATATCGTGCTCCTCTTCGTCGCTACGTTTCTGGTGGTGGCCTCCTTCGCCGCCACGCCAATCGCCAGCGCCTTCACTATGGTCATCGTCGGGTGCACCGCAGCAACTCCCCGAGCGCCAGATCGAGTACCGTAGGCGGATGCGCCCAGGAAGACGTGCTAGTCATGCCCCAAGAGGTTGCTGCCGCACCAAACGCCATCGACGAACAGGTTGCTGCAGGTGTCGGGATCGAAATGCGAGGATGAGGCCTCTGCCTCCAACATCACCACGAATGTCGCGGAACTGCCGCCTCCTCCGCCGGTGTACGCGCCCATGGAGTGGATGCTTGCCGGACCGTTTGCCATCTCGCCCACACGTCCGCCTTCTCTCCCACACCCAAGCTGTCAGTTGCCATGGGTTTTGCAGTGTACATGGCAACTGCCCTAGTGTGATTGTTGTTAGGAATCTAATAGTATTAGTATTAGGCTAATTTGGCGATTAGCAGATTCCTTAGAATATTCTAACCGGTGGTTAGAATCCTGGCGTTGTCCGCATACGATAGTGAACCGTTGTCGTGTCTTTCCAAACCGTCGCCGCACCTTTTCTAAACGATGCGACGCCTCTTGTAATCGACGCTGTAAACATCCGTTCAGGGCATATAAAAGCCTGGATGAATCAATCAATAAAGATCACTCCATTCACTACAATCTTTCTTGTTTCTCTTCACGTCATCAAGACCTTTGCCGAACCGTAGAATAGGCTACAGGAGAGAAAGAAAGGTGAGAAGAGATGGGTTCTCTGCCGGACCTTGCTTTCGCCTTCGCTCGATTTGTGGCTAGGGAACACCGGGGCTTCCGTTCTCACCGGACTTTTGGTCCGGCTGCTACTCGTCGCTGGAACTTCGGCCACCACCGTCAGCGTCGCCTGAACAGGAATGGCGGCCTCCGCCGCCACAATGCACCATATCGTGCTCCTCTTCGTCGCTACGGCCTCCTTCGCCGCCACGCCAATCGCCAGCGCCTTCACTATGGTCATCGTCGGGTGCACCGCAGCAACTCCAATGGAGTGCCAGGACCGAGTACCAGGGCGGATGCGCCCAGGGAAGACGTCCTAGTCATGCCCCAAGAGGCTGCTGCCGCACCAAACACCGTCGACGAACAGGTTGCTGCAGGGGTCGGGATCGAGTACGAGGATGAGGCCTCTGCCTCCAACATCACCACGGATGCCGCGGAACTGCCGCCTCCTCCGCCGGTGTACGCGCCCATGGAGTGGATGCTTGCCGGACCAAGCGCCGGATGGCTCGTCGATGACCCAGATCGCTACTTCTCCGATGAGGACCTCACGGCGCCGCCTCCGCTGATGTACTAATGCCCAGGCTACGGCTACGGGTCGAGGCTCCGAAAACATATAATAGAACACCTGCACCCAGGCCCTTTTTATCTAGCCATCCATTCTGCGCATCGCGATTCATGCAAACACATTTCTCTTTTTTGTTTCTCTCACATAAAACATGTTTTGAAGTTCAAACCTTTGCAGCATGGCAAAGTTTTCTATCTAGAATCTAGGATAAATCGCTCAGATTTTTTTGTTAAATATAAATATACAAATTATAATTTTCTAGATACAAATTATGATTTTCTAATCTAGAAAATCATAATTTTTATATTTATGTTTGACAAAAAAATCTGAACGATTTATCCTAGATTCTAGATAGAAGGCTTTGCCACGCTGCAAAGGTTTGAAGTTCAAGACATGTTCTATGCGAGAGAAACAAAAAAGAAAAAATTTCATATAAAAAGTTAGTTGTGTTGCACAGATCTTAAAGCAATATTGGACACCCAAGATAGCAGGGCCCGGGTGCAGATGTTCTAAAAATCCACTTCCCGAGGCTCCCGTCCCCGACGCCATCCGACGAGGACCCGGAGCACTTCAACCCGCCGGGCTACGATCCACTGCCGGAGTTCTCCTCCCCGCCGGCTGCAGTCCCTCTGGACGCGCTCAAGCCCCGGCTCGTCATCAACCTCCTGCTGAAGGTGAATACGGAGGAGATCGAGGCCGCTGTGCCGACGGTCGCTCTCCCAGCGTTCCCCGACCTCAACCTCCCAACGCGAGATGTGGAGGAGGAAGAACACGAGGAAGCAGCGCCGCCGTCAGCACTCCCGACACCCTCGCCGGAAGCCCGTGTGCTACTCCGCCGCCTTGCATCCGCCATGGCTGCTCGCCCCACTGGAATCCGCGTGGGCACCTGGTCGCCCGAGGCACTCGGTCTCACCGGGTCGCGTCGCGGATCCCCGCCCCATAAGGCCGCCTCAACTCCCTCCTCCTCCTGCGGAAGGGCCGCTCCGCCTGATGGAGCCGGCCGTGGGCACCGGGCAGGAGCAGGGCCAAGAACTGGTGATTTGGGAGTGGAGGCATTTGGTGTCGCACCTTATCTGTCCTCCGTCGATCCCCTTTTAACCGTAATGCTCCAAGCGGTGCCGACACAGGCCATGGACCAAAACAGGCCACGCCTCCTGACACTAGTGATGTGTAGTACTAATATAATCCAATTTGTATTTGACGTACTTCCAGTTTGTATTTTCCTAGCTGGAGATCTATATGGTGTTGTAAATCTATATCGTAGCCCTTACAACCATTTATATCTGTAATATGACATGTTTATTAATATTTGTTTTAGTATATTATAACATGTTATTTGGTACAACAATTTTATTTTGCATTTTACAAATATTTTTTCATGCAATATTCTCTCATTAATATAAGATAAAAGGCCAAACAAAAATATATGATTATCTTGAATTATATTTGTGCAATCACACAGTAATGACATCTCTACTGTATATTACAGTTTGCTTATTACTCAGAGGCATTTTTTTTAATGCCTCCGTCGTGCTCTTCCAAATATATCAAAATTCGATGATATACACATATATGGCTTACAAATTATAAATGTTCCTCTAGAACATATTTGTTGTTTACCAAAATAAATTTTACTATCAAGTAAAATTAATTAAATGCATGACAATACATGCAGGAAATATGGCCGACATCAATAAGAAAGAATTCCAAGAACTACAAATAGATGGAAGTAACTATCTATCATGGGCCATGGATATGAAAATATTCTTAAGTGGACGTAGCCTCGGTCCTTGCATTGTTGCACCCCTCGAAAATGCTCCAGAAATACCCCAAGTGGTAAAGTATGCACCATTGCACTACATAAGTGAAGGAAATATGCCCTAGAGGCAATAATAAAGTTATTATTTATTTCCTTATATCATGATAAATGTTTATTATTCATGCTAGAATTGTATTAACCGGAAACATAATACATGTGTGAATATATAGACAAACAGTATGTCACTAGTATGCCTCTACTTGACTAGCTTGTTAATCAAAGATGGTTATGTTTCCTAACCATAAACAAGGAGTTGTTATTTGATTAACAAGGTCACATCATTGGTTGAATGATCTGGTTGACATGACCCATTCCATTAGCTTAACACTTGATCGCTTAGTATGTTAATGCTTTCTTCATGACCCATACATGTTCCTGTAACTATGAGATTATGCAACTCCCTGCCACGGAGGAACACTTTGGTGCTACCAAACGTCACAACGTAATCGGGTGATTATAAAGGAGTACTACAGGTGTCTCCAAAGGTACTTGTTGGGTTGGCGTATTTCGAGATTAGGTTTTGTCACTCCGATTGTCGGAGAGGTATCTCTAGGCCTTCTCGGTAATACACATCACTTAAGCCTTGCAAGCATTACAACTAATGAGTTAGTTGTGAGATGATGTATTACGGAACGAGTAAAGAGACTTACCGGTAACGAGATTGAACTAGGTATTGGATACCGACGATCGAATCTCGGGTAAGTAACATACCGATGACAAAGGGAACAACGATGTCGTTATGCGGTTTGACCGATAAAGATCTTCAGAGAATATGTAGGAACCAATATGGGCATCCAGGTTCCGCTATTGGTTATTGACCGAGAATGGTTCTAGGTCATGTCTACATAGTTCTCGAACCCGTAGGGTCCGCACGCTTAACGCTTCGATGACAGTTCATTATGAGTTTATAAGTATTGATGCACCGAAGGTTGTTCGAGTCCCGGATGTGATCACGGACATGACGAGGAGTCTCGAAATGGTCGAGACATAAAGATTGATATATTGGAAGCCTACATTTGGACATCGGAAGTGTTCCGGTGAAATCGGATTTTACCGAGTACCGGAGGTTACCGAACCCCCGGGAGGTCCATGGGCCTAATGGGCCATAGGAGAGAAGAGGAGGGCCAGCCAAGGTGGGCTGCGCGCCCTCCCCTCTAGTCCGAATAGGACAAGGAAGGGGCGGCGCCCTTCCCTCTTCCCTCCTCCAATCCTAGTCCAACTAGGAGAGGGGGGAGTCCTACTCCGTGGGAGTAGGACTCCTCCTTGGTGCGCCTCCCCTAGGGCCGGCCACCTCCCCTTGCCTCCTTTATATACGGGGCAGGGGCACCCCAAGACACACAAGTTGATCTACGGATCTTTCCTTAGCCGTGCGGTGCCCCTTCCACCATATTCCACTTCGTCATATCGTCATGAGCTTAGGCGAAGCCCTCGCCGGAGAAGTCATATCATCGCGAGCTTAGGCGGCACTGCGTCGGTGGAGTATCAACATCGCTACCACGCCGTCAGGCCGACGGAACTCATCCCCGACACTTTGCCGGATCGGAGTCCGGGATCGCCATCGAGCTGAACGTGTGCGTAACTCGGAGGTGCCGTGTTCGGTGCTTGGATCGGTCGGATCGTGAAGACGCATTTACTACATCAACCGCGTTGTTATAACGCTTCCGCTTTCGGTCTACGAGGGTACGTGGACGGACACTCTTCCCTCCCGTTGCTATGCCATCACCATGGTCTTGCGTGATCGTAGGAATTTTTATTGAAATTACTACGTTCCCCAACAGTGGTATCAGAGCCTGGTTTTATGCGTTGATGTCATATGCACGAGTAGAACACAAGTGAGTTGTGGACGATACAAGTCATACTGCCTACCAGCATGTCATACTTTGGTTCAGCGGTATTGTGAGATGAAGCGCCCGGACCGACATTACGCCAGACGCTTACGCTGAGACTGGTTTCACCGCTCCGAGCACTCGTTGCTTAAAGGTGACCGCGGGTGTCTGTCTCTCTCACTTTAGTTGAACTGAAAAGGCTACGCCCGGTCCTTGAGAAGGTTAAAACGGAGTCTATTTGACGAAGTATCGTTGTGGTTTTGATGCGAGGTAAGAACGGTTCTTGCTCAGCCCGTAGCAGCCACGTAAAACTTGCAAACAACAAAATAGAGGTCGTCTAACTTGTTTTTGCAGGGCATGTTGTGATGTGATATGGTCAAGACGTGATGCTATATTTTATTGTATGAGATGATCATGTTTTGTAACCGAGTTATCGGCAACTGGCAGGAGCCATATGGTTGTCGCTTTATTGTATGAAATGCAACGCCATGTAATTGCTTTACTTTATCACTAAGGAGTAGCGATAGTCGTAGAAGCAATAGTTGGCTAGACGACAACGATGCTACGATGGAGATCAAGGTGTCGCTACCGGTGACGATGGTGATCATGACGGTGCTTCGGCGATGGAGATCACAAGCACAAGATGATGATGACCATATCATATCACTTATATTGATTGCATGTGATGTTTATCCTTTATGCATCTTATCTTGCTTTGATTGACGGTAGCATTATAAGATGATCTCTCACTAAAATTATCAAGAAGTGTTCTCCCGAGTATGCACCGCTATGAAAGTTCTTCGTCTTTGAGACACCACGTGATGATCGGGTGTGATAGGCTCTACGTTCAAATACAACGGGTGCAAAACAGTTACACGCCGGAATACTCGAGTTAAACTTGACGAGCCTAGCATATAACAGATATGGCCTCCGAACACGGAGACCGAAAGGTCGAGCGTGAATCATATAGTAGATATGATCAACATAGTGATGTTCACCATTGAAACTACTCCATCTCACGTGATGATCGGACATGGTTTAGTTGATATGGATCACGTGATCACTTAGATGACTAGAGAGATGTCTGCCTAAGTGGGAGTTTTTAATATGATTAATTGAACTTAAATTTATCATGAACTTAGTACCGATAGTATTTTGCTTGTCTATGTTTATCGTAGATAGATGGCTCGTGCTGTTGTTCCGTTGAATTTTAATGCTGCCTTGAGAAAGCAAAGTTGAAAGATGATGGTAGCAATTACACGGACTGGGTCCGTAATTTGAGGATTATCCTCATTGCTGCACGTAAAATTACGCCCCGAAGCACCGCTGGGTGACAGGCCTGCTGCAGATCTTGAGCGAGAAGTTGTGAACGTCCCGCAAAGCAGAGCCGATGACTACTCGATAGTTCAGTGTGCCATGCTTTACGGCTTAGAACCGGGTCTTCAAAGACGTTTTGAACGTCATGGAGCATATGAGATGTTCCAGGAGTTGAAGTTAATATTTCAAGCAAATGCCCGGATTGAGAGATATGAAGTCTCCAATAAGTTCTATAGCTGCAAGATGGAGGAGAATAGTTACTGTCGGTGAGCACATACTCAAAATGTCAGGGTATAACAATCACTTAATTCAGCTGGGAGTTAATCTTCCGGATGATAGTGTCATTGACAGAATTCTCCAATCACTGCCACCAAGCTACAAGAGCTTCGTGATGAACTATAATATGCAAGGGATGACTAAGACAATTCCTGAGCTCTTAGCGATGCTAAAAGCTGCGGAGGTAGAAATCAAGAAAGAGCATCAAGTGTTGATGATCAACAAGACCACTAGTTTCAAGAAAAAGGGCAAAGGGAAGAAGAAGGAAACTTCAAAAGAACAGCAAAAGGTTGCTGATCAAGAGAAGAAACCCAAGTCTGGACCTAAGCCTGAAACTGAGTGTTTTTACCGCAAGGCAGACGGACATCGGAAGCGGAACTGCCCCAAGTATTTGGCGGATAAAAAGGATGGCAAGGTGAACAAAGGTATATGTGATATACATGTTATTGATGTGTACCTTACTAATACTCGCAGAGTACACAGGTATTTGATACTGGTTCTGTTGCTAATATTTGCAACTCAAACAGAACTACGGATTGCGAAGATTGGCTAAGGACGAGGTGACGATGCGCGCGTTGGAAATGGTTCCAAAGTCGATGTGATCGCAATCGGCACGCTACCTCTACATCTACCTTCGGGATTAGTTTTAGACCTAAATAATTGTTATTTGGTGCCGCCGTTGAGCATGAACATTATATCTGGATCTTGTTTAATGCGAGACGGTTATTCATTTAAATCGTAGAATAATGGTTGTTCTATTTATATGAGTAATATCTTTTATGGTCATGCACCCTTGAAGAATGGTCTATTCTTGTTGAATCTCGACAAGTAGTGATACACATATTCATAATGTTGAAGCCAAAAGATGCAGAGTTGATAATGATAGTGCAACTTATTTGTGGTAATCGCCGCTTAGGTCATATCGGTGTAAAACGCATGAAGAAACTCCATACCGATGGGCTTCGGAATCACTTGATTATGAATCACTTGGTACTTTGCGAACCGTGCCTCATGGGCAAGATGACCAAAACGCCGTTCTCCGGAACTATGGAGCGAGCAACTGATTTGTTGGAAATCATACATACCGATGTTTGTGGTCCAATGAATGTTGAGGCACGCGGCCGGGTATCGTTATTTTCTCACCTTCACAGATGATTTGAGCAGATATGGGTATATCTACTTAATGAAACACAAATCTGAAACATTTGAAAAGTTCAAAGAATTTCAGAGTGAAGTGGAAAATCATCGTAACAAGAAAATAAAATTTCTACGATCTGATCGTGGAGGAGAATATTTGAGTTACGAAGTTTGGTTTACATTTGAAACAATGTGGAATAGTTTTCAACTCACGCCACCCGAACACCACAGAGAAATGGTGTGTCCGAACGTCAGAATCGTATTTTACTAGATATGGTGCGATCTATGATGTCTATTTCCGATTTACCGCTATCGCTTTTGGGGTTATGCTTTAGAGACGGCCGCATTCACGTTGAATAGGACACCGTCAAAATCCGTTGAGACGACGCCTTTTGAACTGTGGTTTGGCAAGAAACCAAAGTTGTCGTTTCTTAAAGTTTGGGGCTGCGATGCTTATGTAAAGAAACTTCAACCAGATAAGCTCGAACCCAAATCGGAAAAATGTGTCTTCATAGGATACCCAAAGGAGACTGTTGGGTACACCTTCTATCACAGATCTGAAGGCAAGATTTTCGTTGTTAATTCGGATCCTTTCTAGAGAAAGAGTTTCTCTCGAAAAGAAGTGAGTGGGAGGAAAGTAGAACTTGATGAGATAATCAGATATCTGCTCCCTTATTGGAAAGCAGGTCAACACAAGAACTGGTTCCTGTGACAACTACACCAATTAGTGAGGAAACTAATGATGATGATCATGAAACTTCAGATCAAGTTACTACTGAACCTCGTAGGTCAACCAGAGTAAAATACGCACTAGAGTGGTACGGTAATCCTATTCTGGAAGTCATGTTACTTGACCATGGCGAACCTACAAACTATGAAGAAGCGATGGTGAGCCCAGATTCGCAAAATGGCTGGAAGCCATGAAATCTGAGATGGGATCCATGTATGAGAACAAAGTATGGACTTTGGTTGACTTGCCCGATGATCGCAAGCCATTGAAAATAAATGGATCTTTAAGAAGAAGACTGACGCTGATGGTAATATAACTGTCTACAAAGCTCGACTTGTTGCGAAAGGTTTTCGACAAGTTCAAGGGGTTGACTACGATGAGACTTTCTCACCCGTAGCGATGCTTAAGTCTGTCCGAATCATGTTAGCAATTGCCGCATTTTATGATTATGAAATTTGGCAAATGGATGTAAAAACTGCATTCTTGAATGGATTTCTAGAAGAAGAGTTGTATATGATGCAACCAGAAGGTTTTGTCGATCCAAAGGGTGCTAACAAAGTGTGCAGGCTCCAACGATCAATTTATGGTCCAGTGCAAGCCTCTCGGAGTTAGATAAACGCTTTGATAGTGTGATCAAAGCATATGGGTTTGTACAGACTTTGGAGAAGCCTGTATTTACAAGAAAGTGAGTGGGAGCTCAGAAGCATTTCTGATATTATATGTGGACGACATATTATTGATTGGAAATGATATAGAATTTCTGGATAGCATAAAGGATACTTGAATAAAAGTTTTTCAATGAAAGACCTCGGTGAAGCTGCTTACATATTGGGCATCAAGATCTATAGAGATAGATCAAGACGCTTAATTGGACTTTCACAAAGCACATACCTTGATAAAGTTTTGAAAAAGTTCAAAATGGATCGTGCAAAGAAAGGTTTTTGCCTGTGTTGCAAGGTATAAGATTGAGTCGACTCAATGCCCGACCACGCAGAAGATAGAGAAAAATGAAAGATGTTCCCTATGCTTCAGCCATAGGCTCTATCATGTATGCAATGCTGTGTACCAGACCGACGTATGCTTAGCTGTAAGCTTGGCAGGAAGGTACCAAAGTAATCCAGAATGGATCATCGGACAGCGGTCAAGAACATCCTGAAATACCGAAAAGGACTAAGGATATGTTTCTCGTATATGGAGGTGACAAAGAGCTAGTCGTAAATGGTTACGTCGATGCAAGCTTTGACACTGATCCGGACGATTCTAAATCGCAAACCGGATCGTGTTTTTATTAAAGCGGTGGAGCTGTCGGTTGGTGCAGTTCTAAACAAAGCGTCGTGGCGGGATCTACATGTGAAGCGGAGTACATAGCTGCTTGGAAGCAGCAAATGAAGGAGTCTGGATGAAAGAGTTCATTTCCGATCTAGGTGTCATACCTAGTGCATCGGGACCTATGAAGATCTTCTCGTGACAATATCGTGCAATTGCCTTGGCAAAGGAATCCAGATTTCACAAGAGGACCAAGCATATCAAGAGACGCTTCAATTCCATTCGGGACCAAGTCCAAGTGGGAGACATAGAGATTTGCAAAATACATACGGATCTGAATGTTGCAGACCCGTTGACTAAGCCTCTTCCACGAGCAAAACATGATCAGCACCAAGACTCCATGGGTGTTAGGATCATTACTTTGTAATCTAGATTATTGACTCTAGTGCAAGTGGGAGACTCAAGGAAATATGCCCTAGAGGCAATAATAAAGTTATTATTTATTTCCTTATATCATGATAAATGTTTATTATTCATGCTAGAATTGTATTAACCGGAAACATAATACATGTGTGAATATATAGACAAACAAGATGTCACTAGTATGCCTCTACTTGACTAGCTTGTTAATCAAAGATGGTTATGTTTCCTAACCATAAACAAGGAGTTGTTATTTGATTAACAAGGTCACATCATTGGTTGAATGATCTGGTTGACATGACCCATTCCATTAGCTTAACACTTGATCGTTTAGTATGTTAATGCTTTCTTCATGACCCATACATGTTCCTGTAACTATGAGATTATGCAACTCCTGCCACCGGAGGAACACTTTGGTGCTACCAAACGTCACAACGAATCGGGGTGATTATAAAGGAGTACTACAGGTGTCTCCAAAGGTACTTGTTGGGTTGGCGTATTTCGAGATTAGGTTTTGTCACTCCGATTGTCGGAGAGGTATCTCTAGGCCTTCTCGGTAATACACATCACTTAAGCCTTGCAAGCATTACAACTAATGAGTTAGTTGTGAGATGATGTATTACGGAACGAGTAAAGAGACTAACCGGTAACGAGATTGAACTAGGTATTGGATACCGACGATCGAATCTCGGGTAAGTAACATACCGATGACAAAGGGAACAACGATGTCGTTATGCGGTTTGACCGATAAAGATCTTCAGAGAATATGTAGGAACCAATATGGGCATCCAGGTTCCGCTATTGGTTATTGACCGAGAATGGTTCTAGGTCATGTCTACATAGTTCTCGAACCCGTAGGGTCCGCACGCTTAACGCTTTGATGACAGTTCATTATGAGTTTATAAGTATTGATGCACCGAAGGTTGTTCAGAGTCCCGGATGTGATCACGGACATGACGAGGAGTCTCGAAATGGTCGAGACATAAAGATTGATATATTGGAAGCCTACATTTGGACATCGGAAGTGTTCCTGGTGAAATCGGGATTTTACCGGAGTACCGGGAGGTTACCGGAACCCCCCGGGAGGTCCATGGGCCTAATGGGCCATAGGAGAGAAGAGGAAGGGCCAGCCAAGGTGGGCTGCACGCCCCCCTCCCCCCTCTAGTCCGAATAGGACAAGGAAGGGGCGGCGCCTTCCCTCTTCCCCTCCTCCAATCCTAGTCCAACTAGGAGAGGGAGTCCTACTCCTTGGGAGTAGGACTCCTCCTGGTGCGCCTCCCCTAGGGCCGCCACCTCCCCTTGCCTCCTTTATATACAGGGGCAGGGGCACCCCAAGACACACAAGTTGATCTACGGATCTTTCCTTAGCCGCAGCGGTGCCCCCTTCCACCATATTCCACTTCGGTCATATCGTCATGAGCTTAGGCGAAGCCCTGCCGGAGAAGTCATATCGTCATGAGCTTAGGCGAAGCCCCGCGTCGGTGGAGTATCAACATCGTCACCACACCGTCGTCTTGACGGAACTCATCCCGACACTTTGCCGGATCGAGTCCGGGGATCGTCATCGAAATGAACGTGTGCGTAACTCGGAGGTGCCGACGTTCGGTGCTTGGATCGGTCGGATCGTGAAGACGTCTGACTACATCAACCGCGTTGTTATAACACTTCCGCTTTCGGTCTACGAGGGTACGTGGACGGACACTCTTCCTCTCGTTGCTATGCCATCACCATGGTCTTGCGTGATCGTAGGAATTTTTTGAAATTACTCGTTCCCCAACAAAGGGTATCGAGCCTGGTTTTATGCGTTGATGTCATATGCACGAGTAGAACACAAGTGAGTTGTGGACGATACAAGTCATACTGCCTACCAGCATGTCATACTTTGGTTCAGCGGTATTGTGAGATGAAGCGCCCGGACCGACATTACGCCAGACGCTTACGCGAGACTGGTTTCACCGCCCGAGCACTCGTTGCTTAAAGGTGACCGCGGGTGTCTGTCTCTCTCACTTTATTTGAACTGAGTGTGGCTACGCCCGGTCCTTGAGAAGGTTAAACGGAGTCTATTTGACGAAGTATCGTTGTGGTTTTGATGCGTAGGTAAGAACGGTTCTTGCTCAGCCCGTAGCAGCCACGTAAAACTTGCAAACAACAAAATAGAGGTCGCCTAACTTGTTTTTGCAGGGCATGTTGTGATGTGATATGGTCAAGACGTGATGCTATATTTTATTGTATGAGATGATCATGTTTTGTAACCGAGTTATCGGCAATCGGCAGGAGCCATATGGTTGTCGCTTTATTGTATGAAATGCAAGCGCCATGTAATTGCTTTACTTTATCACTAAGGAGTAGCGATAGTCGTAGAAGCAATAGTTGGCGAGACGACAACGATGCTACGATGGAGATCAAGGTGTCGCGCGGTGACGATGGTGATCATGACGGTGCTTGGCGATGGAGATCACAAGCACAAGATGATGATGACCATATCATATCACTTATATTGATTGCATGTGATGTTTATCCTTTATGCATCTTATCTTGCTTTGATTGACGGTAGCATTATAAGATGATCTCTCACTAAAATTATCAAGAAGTGTTCTCCCCGAGTATGCACCGTTCGCGAAAGTTCTTCGTCTTTGAGACACCACGTGATGATCGGGTGTGATAGGCTCTACGTTCAAATACAACGGGTGCAAAACAGTTGCGCACGCGGAATACTCAGGTTAAACTTGACGAGCCTAGCATATAACAGATATGGCCTCGAACACGGAGACCGAAGGTCGAGCGTGAATCATATAGTAGATATGATCAACATAGTGATGTTCACCATTGAAACTACTCCATCTCACGTGATGATGGGACATGGTTTAGTTGATATGGATCACGTGATCACTTAGATGACTAGAGAGATGTCTGCCTAAGTGGGAGTTTTTAATATGATTAATTGAACTTAAATTTATCATGAACTTAGTACCGATAGTATTTTGCTTGTCTATGTTTACTGTAGATAGATGGCTCGTCTTTGTTGTTCCGTTGAATTTTAATGCGTTCCTTGAGAAAGCAAAGTTGAAAGATGATGGTAGCAATTACACGGATCGGGTCCGTAACTTGAGGATTATCCTCATTGCTGCCGCGTAAAAATTACGCCCCGAAGCACCGCCGGGTGACAGGCCTACTTGCAGATCTTGAGCCGAGAAGTTGTGAGCGTCTGGCAAAGCAGAGCTGATGACTACTCTATAGTTCAGTGTGCCATGCTTTACGGCTTAGAACCGGGTCTTCAAAGACGTTTTGAACGTCATGGAGCATATGAGATGTTCCAGGAGTTGAAGTTAATATTTCAAGCAAATGCCCGGATTGAGAGATATGAAGTCTCCAATAAGTTCTATAGCTGCAAGATGGAGGAGAATAGTTCACAAGTGAGCACATACTCAAAATGTCCGGGTATAACAATCACTTAATTCAGCTGGGAGTTAATCTTCCGGATGATAGTGTCATTGACAGAATTCTCCAATCATCGCCACCAAGCTACAAGAGCTTCGTGATGAACTATAATATGCAAGGGATGACTAAGACAATTCCTGAGCTCTTCGCGATGCTAAAAGCTGCGGAGGTAGAAATCAAGAAAGAGCATCAAGTGTTGATGATCAACAAGACCACTAGTTTCAAGAAAAGGGCAAAGGGAAGAAGAAGGAAACTTCAAAAGAACAGCAAAAGGTTGCTGATCAAGAGAAGAAACCCAAGTCCGACCTAAGCCTAAACTGAGTGTTTTTACCGCAAGCGCACCGGACCTTTGAAGCTGAACTTCCCCAAGTATTTGGCGGATAAAAAGGATGGCAAGTTGAACAAAGGTATATGTGATATACATGTTATTGATGTGTACCTTACTAATACTCGAAGTAGTACCTGGGTATTTGATACTTGTTCTGTTGCTAATATTTGCAACTTCGAAACAGGAACTACGGATTGCCGAAGATTGGCTAAGGACGAGGTGACGATCTTGGCGTTGGAAACGGTTCCAAAGTCGATGTGATCGCAGTCGGCACGCTACCTCTACATCTACCTTCGGATTAGTTTTAGACCTAAATAATTGTTATTTGGTGCCAGCGTTGAGCATGAACATTATATCTGGATCTTGTTTAATGCGAGACGGTTATTCATTTAAATCAGAGAATAATGGTTGTTCTATTTATATGAGTAATATCTTTTATGGTCATGCACCCTTGAAGAATGGTCTATTCTTGTTGAATCTCGACAGTAGTGATACACATATTCATAATGTTGAAGCCAAAAGATGCAGAGTTGATAATGATAATGCAACTTATTTGTGGCACTGCCGTTTAGGTCATATCGGTGTAAAACGCATGAAGAAACTCCATACTGATGGGCTTCTGGAATCACTTGATTATGAATCACTTGGTACTTGAGAACCGTGCCTCATGGGCAAGATGACCAAAACGCCGTTCTCCGGAACTATGGAGCGAGCAACTGATTTGTTGGAAATCATACATACTGATGTTTGTGGTCCAATGAATGTTGAGGCACGCCAAGTGGTATCGTTATTTTCTCACCTTCACAGATGATTTGAGCAGATATGGGTATATCTACTTAATGAAACACAAATCTGAAACATTTGAAAAGTTCAAAGAATTTCAGAGTGAAGTGGAAAATCATCGTAACAAGAAAATAAAATTTCTACGATCTGATCGTGGAGGAGAATATTTGAGTTACGAGTTTGGTTTACATTTGAAACAATGTGGAATAGTTTCGCAACTCACGCCACCGGAACACCACAGAGAAATGGTGTGTCCGAACGTCAGAATCGTACTTTACTAGATATGGTGCGATCTATGATGTCTATTTCCGATTTACCGCTATCGCTTTTGGGGTTATGCTTTAGAGACGGCCGCATTCACGTTGAATAGGACACCACAAAACCGTTGAGACGACGCCTTTTGAACTGTGGTTTGGCAAGAAACCAAAGTTGTCGCTTTCTTAAAGTTTGGGGCTGCGATGCTTATGTAAAGAAACTTCAACCAGATAAGCTCGAACCCAAATCGGAAAAATGTGTCTTCATAGGATACCCAAAGGAGACTGTTGGGTACACCTTCTATCACAGATCTGAAGGCAAGATTTTCGTTGCTAAATTCGGATCCTTTCTAGAGAAAGAGTTTCTCTCGAAAGAAGTGAGTGGGAGGAAAGTAGAACTTGATGAGATAATCATATCTGCTCCCTTATTGGAAAGTAGTTCATCACAAGAAATGGTTCCTGTGACAACTACACCAATTAGTGAGGAAACTAATGATGATGATCATGAAACTTCAGATCAAGTTACTATCGAACCTCGTGAGGTCAACCAGAGTAAAATACGCACTAGAGTGGTACGGTAATCCTATTCGAAGTCATGTTACTTGACCATGGCGAACCTACAAACTATGAAGAAGCGATGGTGAGCCCAGATTCCGCAAAATGGCTGGAAGCCATGAAATCTGAGATGGGATCCATGTATGAGAACAAAGTATGGACTTTGGTTGACTTGCCCGATGATCGCAAGCCATTGAAAATAAATGGATCTTTAAGAAGAAGACTGACGCTGATGGTAATATAACTGTCTACAAAGCTCGACTTGTTGCGAAGGTTTTCGACAAGTTCAAGGGGTTGACTACGATGAGACTTTCTCACCCGTGGCGATGCTTAAGTCTGTCCGAATCATGTTAGCAATTGCCGCATTTTATGATTATGAAATTTGGCAAATGGATGTAAAAACTGCATTCTTGAATGGATTTCTAGAAGAAGAGTTGTATATGATGCAACCAGAAGGTTTTGTCGATCCAAAGGGTGCTAACAAAGTGTGCAGGCTCCAACGATCAATTTATGGTCCGTGCAAGCCTCTCGGAGTTAGATAAACGCTTTGTTTGTGTGATCATTGCATATGGTTTTGTACAGACTTTTGGAGAAGCCTGTATTTACAAGAAAGTGAGTGGGAGCTCTGTATCATTTCTGATATTATATGTGGACGACATATTATTGATTGGAAATGATATAGAATTTCTGGATAGCATAAAAGGATACTTGAATAAAAGTTTTTCAATGAAAGACCTCGGTGAAGTTGCTTACATATTGGGCATCAAGATCTATAGAGATAGATCAAGACGCTTAATTGGACTTTCACAAAGCACATACCTTGATAAAGTTTTGAAAAAGTTCAAAATGGATCGTGCAAAGAAAGGTTTTTTGCCTGTGTTGCAAAGGTATAAGATTGAGTCAGACTCAATGCCCGACCACGATGAAGATAGAGAAAAAATGAAAGATGTTCCCTATGCTTCAGCCATAGGCTCTATCATGTATGCAATGCTGTGTACCAGACTGACGTATGCTTTGCTATAAGATTGGCAGGAAGGTACCTAAGTAATCCTGGTATTGATGAGTGGACAGCGGTCAAGAACATCCTGAAATACCTGAAAAGGACTAAGGATATGTTTCTCGTATATGGAGGTGACAAAGAGCTAGTCGTAAATGGTTACGTCGATGCAAGCTTTGACACAGATCCGGACGATTCTAAATCGCAAACCGGATACGTGTTTTTATTAAACGGTGGAGCGGTCAGTTGGTGCAGTTCTAAACAAAGCGTCGTGGCGGGATCTACATGTGAAGCGGAGTACATAGCTGCTTGAAGCAGCAAATGAAGGAGTCTGGATGAAAGAGTTCATTTCCGATCTAGGTGTCATACCTAGTGCATCGGGACCTATGAAGATCTTCTCGTGACAATACTGGTGCAATTGCCTTGGCAAAGGAATCCAGATTTCACAAGAGGACCAAGCATATCAAGAGACGCTTCAATTCCATTCGGGACCAAGTCCAAGTGGGAGACATAGAGATTTGCAAAATACATACGGATCTGAATGTTGCGTAACCCGTTGACTAAGCCTCTTCCACGAGCAAAACATGATCAGCACCAAGACTCCATGGGTGTTAGGATCATTACTTTGTAATCTAGATTATTGACTCTAGTGCAAGTGGGAGACTGAAGGAAATATGCCCTAGAGGCAATAATAAAGTTATTATTTATTTCCTTATTTCATGATAAATGTTTATTATTCATGCTAGAATTGTATTAACCGGAAACATAATACATGTGTGAATACATAGACAAACAGAGTGTCACTAGTATGCCTCTACTAGACTAGCTTGTTAATCAAAGATGGTTATGTTTCCTAACCATAGACAAAGGAGTTGTCATTTGATTAACAAGGTCACATCATTGGTTGAATGATCTGATTGACATGACCCATTCCATTAGCTTAGCACCCGATCGTTTAGTATGTTGCTATTGCTTTCTTCATGACTTATACATGTTCCTGTAACTATGAGATTATGCAACTCCGTTTACGGAGGAACACTTTGGGTGCTACCAAACGTCACAACGTGAATCGGGTGATTATAAAGGAGTACTACAGGTGTCTCCAAAGGTACTTGTTGGGTTGGCGTATTTCGAGATTAGGTTTTGTCACTCCGATTGTCGGAGAGGTATCTCTAGGCCTTCTCGGTAATACACATCACTTAAGCCTTGCAAGCATTACAACTAATGAGTTAGTTGTGAGATGATGTATTACGGAACGAGTAAAGAGACTTACCGTAACGAGATTGAACTAGGTATTGGATACCGACGATCGAATCTCGGGTAAGTAACATACCGATGACAAAGGGAACAACGTATGTCGTTATAATGGTTTGACCGATAAAGATCTTCAGAGAATATGTAGGAACCAATATGGGCATCCAGGTTCCGCTATTGGTTATTGACCGAGAATGGTTCTAGGTCATGTCTACATAGTTCTCGAACCCGTAGGGTCCGCACGCTTAACGTTTCGATGACAGTTCATTATGAGTTTATAAGTATTGATGCACCGAAGGTTGTTCAGAGTCCCGGATGTGATCACGGACATGACGAGGAGTCTCGAAATGGTCGAGACATAAAGATTGATATATTGGAAGCCTACATTTGGACATCGGAAGTGTTCCGGGTGAAATCGGATTTTACCGAGTACCGGAGGTTACGGAACCCCCGGAGGTCCATGGGCCTAATGGGCCATAGGAGAGAAGAGGAAGGGCCAGCCAAGGTGGGCTGCGCCCCCTCCCCTCTAGTCCGAATAGGACAAGGAAGGGGGCGGCGCCTTCCCTCTTCCCTCCTCCAATCCTAGTCCAACTAGGAGAGGGGGAGTCCTACTCCCGGTGGGAGTAGGACTCCTCCTTGCGCGCCTCCCCTAGGGCCGGCCACCTCCCCTTGCCTCCTTTATATCTGAGGCAGGGGGCACCCCAAGACACACAAGTTGATCTACGGATCTTTCCTTAGCCGTGTGCGGTGCCCCCTTCCACCATATTCCACTTCGGTCATTCGCGGAGCTTAGGCGAAGCCCTGCGCCGGAGAAGTCATATCGTCGCGGAGCTTAGGCGAAGCCCTGCGTCGGTGGAGTATCAACATCGTCACCACGCCCGTCGTCTTGTGGAACTCATCCCGACACTTTGCTGTATCGAGTCCGGGATCGTCATCGAGCTGAGCGTGTGCAGAACTCGGAGGTGCCGTGCGTTCGGTGCTTGGATCGGTCGGATCGTGAAGACGTCTGACTACATCAACAGCGTTGTTATAACGCTTCCGCTTTCGGTCTCACGAGTGCGTGGACGGACACTCTTCCCTCTCGTTGCTATGCCATCACCATGGTCTTGCGTGATCGTAGGAAATTTTTTTGAAATTACTACGTTCCCCAACAATAAGGCACCATCTCCATCCTGATTTAAAAACTGAATATTTGATGCAGGAGGATCCCTTAGCTTTATGGGACTCCCTCAAGGAGAGATATGACCAACAAAGAGCAGTAATGTTGCCAGAAGCCCAAAGAGAATGGTCTCTTATAAAGTTTCAGGACTTTAAGTCCGTTGCTTCATATAATTCTGTCGTGCATAAAATTAACTCCAAACTAAGATTTTGCAATCAACAAGTTTCAGATGCGGACTTAATAGAGAAAACTTTATGCACTTTCCATCCCTCGATGAGGATATTGCAACAGCAGTATCGTCAACAGAAATACACAAAGTATTCTGAGCTCATATACACATTACTTCAGGACGAGAAGCATGATGAACTTCTCATGAAGAATCACAATGTTCGCCCAACGGGTGCCATGCATATCCCTGAAGCACATGCTAATGCTCACTCTACTAGTAAATTTGGAAACCATAAAAGGAACTTCCAGAAATTCAAGGGAAAATGGAAAAAGAACAATGTTCAAAAGACTAACGGTCAAACTAAAGGGAAAGGTCATTTCAAGAAAAATGATCAAAATGACAACTCTCAAATTTGTCAAAGGTGTGGATGCATGAATCATCGTACTAATCAATGCTGAATTCCCAAGCACCTTGTGGATCTATACATGAAGTATGGAGGAAAAGGCAAACAAGTTCATGGAAATAAAGCTGAAGCTCACTTCAACGCCATTCAAGATAACCCTCAAGCTGGTCCTTCTCAAAGCGCTATTCAAGTATACAAGCCAAAGGACGATCTCATCCTCGATGAAGACATGCTTGTGGATTACACCCGAGATGTTTTTGGAGACCTCAGTTAATCTCCATACACAAATTGATGTCACTTAGCTATTTAAATATTATAAGACGTTATATATTATATAACAATAAGTAGAATAAAGTCTTTCAGACTATGTATATTGCATTATGTGAATCAGACATAATATTGTAATGAATTTATATTTAAGATTGTAATATGAATATTATGTATGTAATTTAATGAATATATGAATAAAAGTAATTTTGTTCTAAAATATTCTTTTTCTATCTATAGAATTTTAACGGGAACAATCCGATGGAAGAAGAGTTATGTTTAGTGGATAGTGCTACCACTAACACAATTCTAAGGGAAGCAAAATATTTCCAAACTCTTACTAAGAGAAAGGAAAATGTTATGATCATAACAGGAAGTAACAAAGCAATTATTGGTTCAGGAAGAGCCACATTCACACTGCCTATGGGTACTACTATCGTAATTCAGAATGCACTCTTGTATCCTAAATCTACACGTACCCTTATAAGTTTCAAAGATATCCGATCTAACAATTTCCATCTAAAAACGATAGAGGTGGATAACAAAGAATATTTTCTTTTAACAAAAAGCAACGGATATGAGGAACAAACTCTTGAAAAATTCCCTTCATTTTCATCCGGATTATACTTTACATACATAAAACCCGTACCTTATGTTGCGTACAAAATAATTTTTCAAAATCTTGATAAATTCAAGACTTGGCATGATCGCCTTGGTCATCCTGGAATAGGTATGATGAGAAAAATTATAACTAATGTTGTTGGTCATAATTTACCAATTAAAAGATTTCCCAAATCATCAGATTTTGTATGCACCGCCTGTGCTACCGGGAAATTAATTATTAAGCCATCTTATCTTAGAGTTAAAAATGAGTCGCTTAATTTTCTTGAAAGAATTCAAGGAGATATATGTGGTCCAATTCAACCTCTATCCGGACCATTTAGGTACTTCATGGTGCTCATCGATGCATCTACTAGATGGTCACATGTATGTCTATTATCCACACGTAACCATGCCTTTGCCAAATTAATTGCTCAAATTATCAAATTGAGAGCAAATCATCCTGAACACAGGATAAAAACAATAAGAATGGGCAATGCTGCTGAATTTAGTTCACGCGCATTTAATGATTATTGTATGGCTTTAGGAATCCATCTTGAACATTCAGTACCCTATGTGCATACTCAAAATGGAATGGCTGAATCTTTAATCAAAAGAGTAAAATTAATTGCTAGACCACTATTACAGAATTGCAATTTACCAACCTCTTGTTGGGGACATGCGGTTTTACACGCCGCAGATCTGATACAAGTCAGACCAACTGCATATCATGAAACCTCTCCATTTCAAATAGTACGTGGCAATCAGCCAAGTATTTCCCATCTGCGAAAATTCGGTTGCGCTGTATATGTAACGATATCACCACCTCAGCGTACCTCTATGGGACCCCATAGAAAATTAGGAATCTATGTGGGATATAATTCTCCGTCAATTATAAAATATTTAGAACCCCTAAAAGGGGACCTGTTCACAGCCCGGTACGCTGACTCAATTTTTGATGAGGACCATTTCCCGGCATTAGGGGAGAAACAAACCACAAAGAATGCCAGGAAATAGATTGGAATGCAACAGGCATTCAGTCCTTAGATCCACGTGACTAAAGAATCTGAATCTGAAGTTCAGAAAATTATAGATTTGCAACACTTTGCAAATAACCTGCCAGACGCATTTACTGATCACAAAGGTGTCACTAAATCTTATATCCCCGCAGTTAATGCACCAGAACGAGTAGAGGTACCAAATAAAACTACTCAACTCCCAATTACAAATAAAAGGGGGAGAAATCTGGTCACAGCGGAAAAGGTTTCTCTAAAGTCTCCGCGGAAACAAAGAAAATCAAAATCTATGACAGTAAATGCAAATCAACCTCAAGTTGATGGACACCAAGTTGATGTTCAACATCAAGAACCCAACATAAATGTGCACACAAATTATAATGTTGGGGTATCGAAACAATCAGACTCTGTTGTTATGGGAAATCATACGGAGCCTGAAGAAATTAATGAAATATCCATAAATTTTATTGATTCAGGAGAAACATACAATAGAAGCACTACAGTTGTCGACACAGATTTCTCCTCGAAAATTGCTGAAACCCTTCAACTGGATCCAGAGCAAAAATCTATGAAAGAGTGCCTCAAGCGCTCGGATTGGCCTAAATGGAAGGAAGCGATTGAGGCAGAATTACACTCGCTTAACAAAAGAGAGGTATTTTCTAAGATAATGCCTACTCCTCATAAAGTCTTCCCCGTGGGAGCTAAATGGGTTTTTGTTTGAAAAAGGAATGAAAAACAATGAGGTGGTGAGATATAAAGCGAGACTAGTAGCTCAAGGGTTTACGCAGAGACCCGGTATCGACTACGACGATACATATTCTCCTGTAATGAATGGAATTACATTTCGATACTTAATATCTTTGGCAGTACAAATGAATCTACCAATGCTGTTAATGGATGTAGTGACCGCTTATCTATATGGGTCACTCGATGCGGAAATTTATATGAAAGTTCCTGATGGACTTAAAATTCCGAATCCAAATATAAATAGCAACATGTATTGTGTAAAACTACAAAAGTCACCCTATGGCTTGAAGCAGTCGGGTAAAATGTGCTATAACCGACTCAGTGAGTTCCTTCTCAGTAAAGGATACTCGAATAACAATGATTGCCCATGCGTATTTATAAAGAAATCCTCAAAGGGATTTTGCATCATCTCAGTATATGTTGATGATCTCAACATCATTGGCAACACATCAGATATAACTGTAGCACGCAATCATTTAATGACGGAGTTTGAGATGAAAGATTTGGGAAGAACCAAATTCTGCTTAGGTATACAACTTGAGCATTTTCCCTCAGGAATACTCGTTTATCAACCCGCTTACATTCAGAAAATTTTGAAAAATTCAACATGGATAAATCATATCAATCCAAAACACCTATGGTCGCCGATCCCTTGATATGAACAAGGATCCTTTTAGACCAAGGGATGATAACGAGGAGGTATTGGGACCTGAGTTTCCATACCTTAGTGCCATAGGAGCACTAATGTACCTTGCAAATTGTACTAGACCAGACATTGCCTTTGCGGTAAATTTACTGGCTCGACATAGTGCAGCTCCAACAAAACGCCATTGGACAGGAGTAAAGAATATCTTCAGATATTTACAAGGTACTAAAGATCTTGGTTTATTCTATCAAAAAAATCAAGACATGACCCTGATTGGTTATTGTGACGCTGGATATCTTTCTGATCCTCATAATGCCAGGTCACAAACAGGGTTTGTATTTTTATATGGTGGAACCGCTATTTCATGGAATTCAACAAAACAGACTTTAGTAGCTACTTCCACCAATCACTCTGAAATAATTGCATTATTCGAAGCCTCACGAGAATGTGTTTGGCTCCGTAGAGTAATAAATCATATTCAGACATCATGCGGTATTGGTTCATTACAATCACCAACCATTATCTATGAAGATAATGCTGCATGTATTGCTCAAATGCATATGGGATATATTAAAAGTAATATCACAAAACATATCTCTCCGAAACTATTTTTTCCTCATGAATTACAAAAAGAAGGAGAGATTGATATTTTGCAAATAAAATCTTGTGACAATCTTGCAGATTTGTTCACTAAGTCTTTACCCGCAGCAGCGTTTCAAAAATGCATTCATGGCATTGGTATGAGACGACTACGAAATTTGCAATGTTCAGGGGGAGAAATTTCCTAGAACTAAACTTATGAGCTTTCCAACGGATTTCTCATGTGGTTTTAATAAGTGATTAAATATACTAACGATATATCAAATTTCTATAGTTTCTATTATATTTCCTACAGGGACATAAATAGTATGAGATTAAAGATTCTCAAAACTACAAGATCAAGGACTATCAAGAAGACACAAGGCTTTTGATACTCAAGATATATGTAGATTCTCAAGACACTGAAGATTAAAACAGCGCTGTCCAAGGGGGAGTGTTAGGAATCTAATAGTATTAGTATTAGGCTAATTTGGCGATTAGCAGATTCCTTAGAATATTCTAACTGGTGGTTAGAATCCTGGCGTTGTCCAGACGCGGTATAGTGAACCGTTGTCGTGTCTTTCCAAACCGTCGCCGCACCTTTTCTAAACGATGCGACGCCTCTTGTAATCGACGCTGTAAACATCCGTTCAGGACATATAAAAGCCTGGATGAATCAATCAATAAAGATCACTCCATTCACTTCAATCTTTCTTGTTTCTCTTCAATTGCAAGCAGATGACAACTCTTTTATTTTTACCCGAACATGTCAGTTGCCATATGTTTTGCATGATACATGACAAACTGCCCTAGCGTGCACGTAAGCAGATGGCAACTCTTTATTTTTACATGGCAACTGCCCTAACGTGCTTGTGAGCACATGGCAACTCTCTCTTTTACCCGAACATATTTTTTTGCCATGCCATTTTTTCAGTGCTACATGGCAACTGCCTAGTGTTAGTAGGTGGCAACTCGTAAAATTTTGAAATCATGGCAACTGCAGTAGACCAGACCACACATGGCAACAGCTGTAGTTGTCCAAAAAATGGCAATATGGAACTTTGACCTGAGATGGCAACTGCAGTTGAGCAGACATGGCAACTGTAGTTGTCCGACATGGCAACCGTAGTTCAGCGACATGGCAACTGCACTTAAACGAACATAGACGAGGGTCCGGCCCATGGCAACTGCGTGCGCGCGGTAAAGTGTCACGTGGGGCGTGCGGGACCACGAGGTACGAGGCCTGACGTACCGGGCGTGTGGGCGTTATCTATTTCGCCCACACGCACACGTATAAGAGGGACCGGAAGGAAAAAAAAGGCGTGTGGGCGCTAGTTGTTTTGCCAACACACAAGCATATGAGATGGTCCTCTTAGGCACCACACAGAACGTGTGGGCAGATCCTTAACGCCCACACGTGTGGCAGTTATCGGCGTCCTAAGTCTTTTATCCTGGCAGCCCTACCTCATCATGCTGGTGTAGGCGATGCTACAGAGCAACATCTACATTACCCTAGTAGGGTAGATCTGCTCATGATCAAGGACTTATTTTACAAGTAAGTTTTTCCAACATTTATAAAATAGATCCCTTTTTTATCAATACTTATGTTATCATTACAAGCAATCATGCCATGTCCGTTTCGACATGTCTCGAAGTGTCATGTCTAATCTATATCATTTGACTTTACACTGTCCGTGCAACAGCGGCAGAGCACCGCCGCTCTTCCCGGACAGCAAATTTAATGCCCGCGCCACGTGAGGAGGCCTCCGCCCCTCACCTTATTATTTGAAAAGAGCACCCACAGCTGCACAATTTCACAGAGTGCTCCCCGCACCAGCACCATTCGGGTCTGCCGAAGGCGAAGTCTGAAGCACATTTTTTATCCCAATCTCCGCCACCACGCCGTCGTGGTCGGAACTTATTTACTACCTTGCTGTCTTGTTGAATCAAGAAGGCGGAGGACGTCACCGAGCTGAACGTGTGCAGAACGCGGAGGTAACATGTGTTCGTTAATTGATCAGTTGGAGCACGAAGAAGTTCGACTACATCAACCATGTTGTTTAACGCTTCCAATTACGGTCTACGAGTGTACGTAGACACACTCTCCCCCTCTCATTGCTATGCATCTCCTTGACAGATCTTGTGTGTGCGTAGAATTTTTTTGTTTTCCATGCAATGTTTCCCACCAGGAGGCGCCGCACCGACGAGACGACGGCGAGCCTCCTCGATGACCTCGTCGAAGTCGCAACCATCCCAAAACACGTGGCCATCGTGCCTGTTGGATCGGGTACCACGACCGGTGCACTCATGGCCGCGAGCGATGGGGGGCCCTCCACCGCGTAGCCACCGCCATCGATGTGCCAACCTTACGGCAGGCGAGCAGCCGGCGGCACGAGGACGCCGTACCTGGACAGGTTGTCAGCCTGGTTGACCGTCAGCGACAACGGCCAGGACCCTCCCTCGCAGTGTCGCGCCTGCCGATGCTACCGCTGCCGCTCGACATCGCCGTCGGTGGGAGTGGGATCAGGTCATTTTGGATCGTGTCTGTCGCAGGGGGTCTGTGGTGCCGGGGGGGGGGATTGCGTGGCGATGCATCCATTTATAGGGAGAGGACGGGGGGCGGGGTGGATGGTGCGGCCGGGGGCTGCAATTAGACTCATCGGGAGCCGGCGGGACACGTCATCAATGGCGCCACTCGGGAACTGGTCGCAACACGCCTTGCAGTGCAGCCGAGGGGGCAGTAGGCGACAAGGAGCGTGTTGCGGAGGGAGAGGGAGGCGAAGGCGTCACGAGCACTGGTCCATGGCGACGGGAAGGAGAACAGTCGAGGACGGGGAGCAGAGGAGAGGTGGGGACTCGGGGAGTTAAGCTCTTGCCGGCGGGGTTGCCGGAGATACTGACGGCGCCATCGCGAGATATGGTCAGCGACGATGGGGAGGCGTGGAGAGCTCCGGCCGGCTAGGTAGCCGGAGATGCCGTCGGTGACGCGAGGGGTATCCCCAGCTCCCGGTCTCCTGTGTGCGTTGGGGAAGAGGGATTTGTGAAGTGGTTCTGCTTTTATATACCGATGGCAGTTTTGCCATAAATACTGTCTGAAGTTCGGTGGCATTTTTGTGGAGAAGGGGTGGGAAGCTACGGGGAGCGAATAAGTAAATTTACCGGTGTCGGGAGGTACCGGCAACATTGAGCCGATCATATCACGTCACCACACAGTGTAGTTTATACTACATACAGTATAACACTGTTTGCTCATGTTTACTAAATATTGGTATTTGAACACTCTGGCCCATCATGTGATGTCATCCACACGCAGCATTACTGTATTTTGACGGGTCTCATCTCTCTCTTCCTTTACACAATAAGTTCACACTTTTATTTTATAGTTGCTAACTAAATCATTTGTATCTTTTAAACCATAATTTTGTTTTTGAAACTTTTTATATATTTGAACTCGTGACGTCTAGACCTTTAAAACAAGATAAATCTTGAATATATTTCAAACACATTTAAGTTTTAATGTTTCAATCGATTTATTTCACTTCTACTATTTCATTCATTTGAAAATTCAGATTTCATTACTTTCAAGAAACATTTTGAATTATTTCAAACAATCATTTAAAAAAGATGTGCAAATTATTTCACTCGACTTCACATATTTGCACAACATGTTTCGCTGGATCTGTTCTAGAAATATGTTTTCAATTATTACCAAATGCTAATTCCACTCATTTGAAGAAACTGATTTCAAGTCTTTTGTAATTCATATTTCAAGTATATTTCATTTATTCCACTAATTCCAGAGACCACAAAATATCAATTTCACATATTCTCACATCATATTTCCATGAACTTCATTTGTTCTATAAAAAAGATTTCAATTATTACCAAAATACTAATTTCACTCATTTTGAAGAAACAGATTACAAGTCTTTTACTGAAACATATTTCAACTGTATTTTAGCTATTTCAATAATTTCAAAGATCACAAAATATCAATTTAACATATTTACATATCATGTTTCGATGGATTTCATTTGTTCTAGAAAAAAGATTCCAATTATTACCAAAATACTAATTTCACTCATTTGAAAAAACTGATTTCAAGTCTTTTATCGAACATATTTCAATTGTATTTTAGTTATTTCACTAATTTCAGAGATAACAAGATATCAATTTCACATACTTACACATGATTTTTCGATGGATTTCAGTTGCTTCAGAAAACAGATTTAAGTTATTATCAAAATACTAATTTCACTCATTTGAAGAAGCATATTTCAAGGCTTTTACGGAACATATTTCAATTGTTTTTTAGCTATTTCACTAATTTTAGATAACACAAAATATCAATTTCACATATGTACACATGATGTTTTGATGGATTGATTTCATTTGTTCCGGAAAAGAGCAATTATTACCAAAATACTAATTTCACTCAGTCGAAGAAATCGATTTCTAGTCATTTACAGAACATATTTCAACTGTATTTCAGCCATTTCACTAATTTCAAAGATCACAAAAAACCAAGTACACATATTTCAATGGATTTCATTTGTACCATAAAGTAGGTTTAAATTATTACCAACTCATTTAGAAAGAATCGTTGTTCGAAGAAAAACTAATTCCACAGAAAAAATCACTCTTCCGGAAATAAACAACGTCACTGTAACAAATAATTTAAACTAAAATTTGGTTGAAAATTCGAACTAGTCAAAATATATCCAAAATTGTTCTCTATTTGAAGATCGTGTCGACCTGAATTCAAATATGTAAAAAGTTTGAAAAGCAAAAATGTGATTCAAAAGTTATGATCGATTCAAGATGCCAGATTGAAAATAAAAGACAAGTTCCTTTTTTTTTGGAGGGAGAGAAGGATGTGAAGTGCATGCAACCACCATCGCCCCTCCTGCCGTACTCTTACTGATAAAAGCCTGTGCATATAAGCCGTATTGTAGTGTATACTGCTGGAAGCTGATTCGTATAGCAGTTATTGAGAATTAATTGGTGGGTCCACACGCGAAACACAATGCAAGAGCGGACGATGGATTCTCTACCGGTAAATCCCGGAACCGGTAAAAAGCTCTTTCCGCTACGGGGAGCGCGCGAAGCACGTCCCGAGGTGCTTTTTGCTTCTAGTGCATTTCGGATGGGTGCTTCTTCGAAGCCAAGCCCCAAGTTTTAGTTGTTTGTTTGGGGTAGTGCTTTTAGGGGTTCAAACTTCAAAAGCACCAAAAGCAAAAGCTCAAGTCCAAACAATCAGGGCCTAAAATTGAGGGTTCTGAACTTCTGAGATGCTACTTAACCAATTCTGCCTTTGTTTCTCAATAATTTCCAAGATTTTTAGTAACGATGGTGACTGCATGCAGCTATAAAAGCCATCAAAGTGAACTTATCTAAGCATCATTTCCTTGGGGCATGAAGTTTCTAATCCTGAGCTCAAATGCACCCTTCTAAACAGTAAAATCAAAAATAGAGTAAAAAGATTCATAACCTTCTGATTTTTTTTTACAACAAACATTGTTCAATTTTATGCATGCGTGAATACTCCACCAAGAAGAAGGCGATCTCTTTGCAGGGATGAAATCCAATTAGAAAGTATCCACGACGATGTCCACACTCATCGTTTGTGTTTGTGTCAAGAATATTATCGTCGTCCCAGCTCCAATCAAAACATTGCCCCACTAGACTTTTGTTATTTCCATATTTGTCAAGAACCTGATCATTATCTAAAATCCAAGGCCTACAAATTCCTTTCGGGTTGAGTGAAGATATATTTGCCAATGGCGCGAGGTCAATGACATTCTTCAACACCCAGTTTAACTGGCTGGTTGATTCAATCAGCTGGGTCCAAATCCGAATTCGGTCACGGATCTCGGCAAAGTACACATCATCCTCCGATCTCCCGAGATAATGCCACCCAACTTTGCCTTCAATAACATCTATTGGAGTTCTTATTACTTTATATTTGCCACTAGACAATGAAAACCTAGAAAAATGTCAACAACAATTTTTGAATGTAAATTATAAGCAATATGAATGCTAGAGTTGGCAAGAAAATTTAATTTATAATATGCTTTTATCATGATGTTTACCTGGTGACGAATGTCCCGCGGTAAAGTAGCACGTGTAGTGCTCCATGACAATACACGCTGTAGCGCCATCTGCATGTTGCCATCCAAAACATGTACATGAACCACAATTTACCCTGCAGATTTACCGCTCTCGTCATAGCACCACCTTCCCTAACAAACAGCCTCTTCTGCCATTGTCGCGTGCTCGACGAGAAAACGTCTACCGTCAACTCGGGCGGCGGCCATTCCGTCGAGTGTGGTGCCTCCTCCATGCTCGTGCTTGGTGAATTCCCTGAACTTATCGTGAAGTTTTCTTCGATGAGCTGTTCTGGTGAGACTTCTGCCGACTTGCAGTCGGTCACGTCGAACAACCCTAGATCCTTAGGTTGTATCAAGAACACCTTGTAGTGCGGCGACACGGTAGGATCAAACGCGAGGTACGCAGTGCAACTTTCTCCGTCAGGCGTGCCCGGGAGGCGCTCCCACCGTCGTGTGGCGGGGTTAACCACGCAGGCAGAACACCCTCAGGCCGCCACAGCAGTAGAGATTGTAGCCATCGCCATAGAGGAAGAGGCCGTTGCAGTGGTCCACGATTATGTTATTGTCCTCAGCGTAGCCGGGCAGGAAGTGGAGGTTGCCGTAGTCGACGCCGGGGTGCCGCGTGGAGGGGCGGCCGAGGAAGTGCGGGCGCTCGTGGCTCCAGTAGTTGGCGAAGATGCCCTCCACCGAGTCCGGCAGATGGTGGTTGCGCGGCAGCAGCCGCCGCCCGTCCACGATGGCACGCCATGCCCTGCGCACGCGGCGCCACGCCGCCAGGTCCTGACGTGCGAGGCGGCCGAGGATGGCCGCGAGCGCGTCGTCCGGCAGCGCCTCCGTGTGGTCCATCGGCTTGTCGCGCGTTGCCGCCGTGTTCTGGACGCCGATCACGGCAGCTCGGGGCGTACTGGGTTCTGGCCTAGGTTTTTTTTTTGCATGGTAATACATGTCTCATTTATATCATAAAGATTAAAGTATAAGTCATGTAAGGACCGACATGACAAAACTGAAAAGATAACAGAACATTTCTGAGCTTGACGCCAACGACCTAGGTTTCCGCTCGATAAACCTTGCCCCTATACGTACAGTACGTGCTTTATATGTACAACTTGAAAAATATACGTGGAAAGACTTGAAAGCTACGGAATCAAATAGGAGTAGTATGTCGATGCAAAAATAAAAAATAAAAAATATATAGGGGCAGTATGAAATTTTCCTGTGTGGAAACTTGGCTTGTGGCTTACGATCCGTGCCTCACGAAGTTCAGGGATGAACAAGACCTCTCCGTCCGCCGCCGGCGTTACCCCTATCACCGCCGTCGTCCGCACTCCGCAGCTGGACGGGTCGGGCGAGGAGCTCGAGATACGCCTGGATGGCGTGCCCAAGCAGCTCCTCCGCTCTCAGAGGCTGCCGTGGCAGGGGTCTTTCGGCACTACTGACGGACTGACAGTGCCGCACGGGCACCTCAAGTCAGAGGGGGCGGCGCAGCTCCAGACAAACGAGGCGTCAATGGCCGAGGACGAGCTAAGCCTTCTGCACCATGTTTGTTTGTCTTGTGTACTTGCACACATCAATTAGCCGGCGGCTAGAATCGATCCACCGGCCATGCACTCGTGAGGATGAGATTGGGGAAGAAGATGCGTATGGCATATGGGCCCACGTACTAAGCGACAGCAGAAACAATCCCGGCTGGGATCGTGCCTTTCCTATTAGACCAAACATGATTTTACTAATACAGGGTCAGGATTGACTGAAATCTGTAAATACAGGGTATCAATTTCAGGGATTTAGAGATGAGAGTTTATTTGCGTCGGCCTCTACAACCTCAAGATTTGTTTCAGACTTCACTCGTATGAAATTTTCCTGTCGAAACTTGGCTTGTGGCTTACGATCCGTGCCCGCACATGTGGGCAAGTTTGTTTGTTTTTTTTTTTTCTTTTGCGATTGAAGTTTAAGGCCGCACGCCACACACTCTTCCTTTTCTGTATGGAACAGTATATGGTATATTTAGACAGGTTTGTGTAACGGTGACATCTGGACATTAATCGTACTACTCCCTTCGTTCCATATTAATTGTCGCTAAAATGGATGTATCTAGACGTATTTCAGTGTTAGATACATCCGTTTGAGCGACAACTAATACGGAACGTAGGGAGTACTTATTTCTTTGTCATTATCGTGTACAGTGTGATCGTGTACATATTTCTCCGTTCCTAAATATAAGTCTTTTTAGAGATTTTAATACGGACTACACGTATGTACATAGATATATTTTAGAATGTAGATTCACTTATTTTGCTTCGTAGGTAGTCCATATTAAGTACTCCCTTCATCCGAAAATATTTGTCATTAAAATGAACAAAAAGGGATGTATCTAGAACTAAAATACATCTAGATACATCATCTTTTATTCATTTTCATAACAAGTATTTCCGGACAGAGGGAGTATTTAACAAAAAACTATCACAATTCGTGGAACCATGCCTACAAACTACCACTTTACAATTTTGTGCCGAAAACTACCATTTTCTCACTAATCCTTGACTAAAAACTATCAAGTCTGAAAATAGCCCGATTCGGTTCTTTTAAACGTGTTTCTGACTAGTTGGGCCCACACATCAGTGTCTATCTTCTTGTTCCTCCTATATCTCTCTTAGGCATTTCAACAAACACCTCGTCTTCATGCCCCACGGCCGCGAGCTCACCGGCGATGTAGTTGCCGGCAAGCCAGAGCACGCGCAGCTCGGTGGCTGGCCCATCCAACCCCCGGCCGACCCTCCTCCTCCTTCTCCCCCTCTGTCCGGAGCACAACCTCTAGCAAGGCGGCGGTGCACCCCTCCATTGCACGCGGCGGCGCTCCTCTGGCCAGAGCGCGTCGATGCACCCCGGAGCACGACGGCGGTGCACCCCTCGGCGCCGGCCGGCAAGGCAAGGAGCAGCAGCAACGGCGGCCGGCAAGGAATAGCAGCAGGCGCGGGCGACAAGGAGCGGCATGGAGCAGCCGGCGCGGGCGGCAAGGAATAGCAGGAGCAGCAAGCGCGTCCGTGCGCGACCATGGCTGAGCTCGAGCCCGGGCGCGGGTGACGAGGAGTAGCAGGGAGCAGCCGGCGCGGGCGGCAAGGAGTAGCAGGAGCAGCAAGCGCAACCATGGCTGAGCTCGAGCCCGGGCACGGCGGCGGCCATGACTAGCTCCTGCCATTAATCCGTGAAAAGGAGAGAGGCCAACTCAATGGCGAGGCTGCGGCGAGTCTGAGAGAGGCCAGAGGCGAGGCTGCAGCTATGGCGCATGGGGGCAGGGTGCAGGACTGCTTCGCCGCGTGCGTGGGAGCCGGCGCCGGCTGCGGCTGCCTGTGTGCGCGCGCGCTGGCTCCGGAGGAGGAGGTGGCGGAGAGGAAGGCTCTAGTGACCGAGAGCAATCAGGTGGTGAGGCTCAGCGACCTCGTCGTCCAGGGCTCATTGTCCAGGACGCTGGGCTTCCATCTGCTGGCCGCCGTCGCGTGCTTCGCCGGGGCGTTGCCATTTAGAAGAGCGCGGAGTGCACATGAGGTGTTTGAGGAAATGCCAGAGAAAAAGGGAGGAGGAGGAGGAAGAAGATTGATGCTGACAGATGGGCCCATCCTGTCAGAAAGGTGTTTAGAAGAGGCGAATCGGGCACTTTCCCGACATGGTAGTTTTTGTCAAAGATTAGTGAAAAAGTGATAGTTTTTGGCACAAATTTATAAAATGATAGTTTGTAGGCACGGTTCCACGCATTGTGGTAGTTTTTTGTTAAATACTCGTCCATATTAGAATCTTAAAAAGACATATATTTCGAGACGAAGGGAGTAGCAAGTAGTTGTACTTATCAGGCTATCAGACTGCAAGAAGAACACATGTTCCCTTCATCCCTTGCTATGTCGCTTGGACTAGTGATTAATTAGTCGTTGCACTAGTGATTAAACTTAATTAATTCATAATTATGCTTCCACTCAAACCAATATCTCTCATAATTGATTTTAGTATCTAATTCACCGCCATTGAAGTGGACATGTTTAACTACACCACTCAGACTGCAAAAATAGACTTATGAGCGAATAAACTATGATGTGTATATGCGCCATCTCTGTGATTGCAAAAAAGAAAAGAAAACAAGATAAGTAAAACCGTAGCGTGCTCGACGAGAAAACGTCTAGCGTCAACTCGGGCGGCGGCCATTCCGTCGAGTGCAGTTCCTCCTCCATGCTCGTGCTCTGCGAATACCTTGAGCTTATCGTGAAGTATTCCTCGATCAGCTGTTCCGGTGAGATTTCTCTCGACGCGCAGTCGCTCACGTCGAACAACCCTAAATCCTTGGGTTGTATCAGGAACACCTTGTAGTGCGGCGACACGGTAGGATCGAACGCGAGATACGGGGCGCAAAACTCTTGGTCGCACGTGGCCGGGAGGCGCGCCCACCGTCGGGTGGCGGGGTTTACCACGCAGAAGGCCCTCATGCTGCCACGGTAGAAGTTGTAGCCGTCGCCGTATAGCAGGAGGCCGTTGCAGTGGTCCACGATCATGTTATGGTCCTCGGTGTAGCCGGGCAGGAAGTGAAGGTTGCCATAGTCGACGCGGCGGTGCCGCGTGGAGGGGCGCCCGAGGAAGTGCGGGCGATGGTAGTCGCAGTAGTTGGCGAAGATGCCCTCCACCGAGTCGGGCAGGTGGTGCCTCCGGGGCAGCAGCCACCGCCCGTCCACGATGGCTAGCCACGCCCTGCGCACGCGGCAGCACGCCGCCAGGTCCCGCCGCGCGGGGCGGCGGAGGATCACGGCAGCTCGGGGTGTTCTGAGTTCCGACGAAGGTTAAACCTGTCCCATGCCGTGCTTTATATGCAAGATTTTACAGCCATATATGGTAGGATTTGTATGTACTGGTGTCATGTAAAAAGGGAGTGGAAAACTTGGCAGGTACGGAACCAAGTTTTCGTATGGAAAACTTGACTTGTGGCTTACGATCCATGTGCTATGCACGCAAGTTCCACGGCAATCTATTCCTTTTTTGAATTCAACATATATTTCTGATGATACACATGATATACTAGTGTGGCTCAGACATTTCATCGAACACCTCATGTGCATAGGAGGTGAGCTAGAGCATCCAAATGCCCTCCCCTCGCCGGCCAAAAAAAAACAAAGCACTGTGGAGTGCTCTGCCGTGGCGATGGGTATATATAGGCAACTCATTTGTCCCGGTTCATGGCCGAAACCGATACCAATGGTTGTGGGGCACATTGGTCCCGGTTCGTGCCTAGAACCGGAACAAATGGGTCAACACGAACCGGGACCAATGCCCACGAGGCCCCGGCCGGCCCCCGGGCTAACGAACCAGGACGAATGCCCCCATGGGTCCCGGTTCGTGACTGAACCGGGACTAATGAGCTTGCCCTGCCCGAACCAAAGCCCTGTTTTCTACTAGTGATGGTAAATTTTGTAAAAGTGAGCTCAAGAATTCCAACGATCGAGGGATTGGCCCTCGGCGAAACCGGCTAACAAAGGTACAAATTACAGAATAATCCAAAAGGGAGCGGGAACAATGTGTTGGTACCCTACTATATTAAAGTTACACAGGGAATGCCCTACAAGTACATGATACAACTTCAGAAATCCACACCTTATGGAACCACCATTTATATCCACCTGTTGATGTGTATGTGCATCGATCACGATTGCCGATCGACCGCTCATCAGCACTTCACTGGATAAATAATAAATGAGCCGCTCAAATCATACACCGCCTGTACATGCAATATTCCTCGGAGTTTCTATATTTACATTGTGTTGATATGGCGAGGAGACATATTCTGGAGAACCAAATTTGCGGTGGTCTTCGTACGTCACGTTTCAAAGAGTTGGCTTCTCATGGTACTGCAGATCTCGTCTGCCACAGCATCGTTCTCAAGTAGGAACTTCTCGGCTTCCTCCTTGCCAGGCAGGAAGTCGCCGTTGATCCAATACCCAGAACCTTCCTTCACGATAACTCCATGCGTAGAAGCCATCTCCAGAATCTCCGATTCATGGCAGATTCCTTTACCAAACCCAATGTTGAGCCCAGCTTCCTTCAGGGCTGCTGGTACTAATTTGTTCTTGATGATCTGCACTGCTATACTAATGCCAGTAGCCTGAAAAGGCAGAATTTTGTACTATTACAGCAATCACATGCACCTGACGGTCTGTTATGATCAAGTTATGCATACTTCCACACATTCAGCAGAACAATGTGCATTTGTATACAGAGCTATCGACCAAGGGTAAGAGGAATAACAACTAAGAATCAGGAAATCTGTCTATAATACCTCGTCTTTGCAATAGTGCAATTTCCTTCTCGAAGTCCTCATTCTGATTGCTGAATAGAACCCTAACGCGTTGCCACCACAGGTCACCTCCTTGTAGAGCCCAGAAGATGGATCTGAGCTCCGCTTTGTTCTAACCTATAAATAGAATCAGTCAATAGAGTCAAAGAAGCATGGCCGAAGCATCATACTCCCTGTATTAAAATATCTTGGGAGACCTTCATGTTTTTACTAGTGCGATAAGAAGAATAAGGATAACAAAATCACATTAAGGCTGAAATGGAACCAGTATGAAATGTCAGATCAGTATCAGCAGAAAGGGATAAAAATACAGTTTTGCTAAGTCTCAGTCGACTGAGCCTTCGTTAAGTCTCAGTCGATGCTATATCCGTGAGATCTTGCATTGAGATCCATGCAAAATTTTCTTTTCTGTTTTTTTTTTCTTTTTCTCTCTTGCATGTTATGTCACTTGACTGAGACTTGGTTAAATCTCAGTCAACTTAGACCTAGCCACACCCATAAAAATATCACTCTGATATAGAGGCATACCTGATTCACAAAAATAATAAGTGTTTCAGAGCGACTTAATGTGTATTGTATTTTTCGAAGTGCCCGTGTCATTAAACGGGATTGTGCGTCTTTAAATTTCATGTATATTTCACCTTCAAGTTCACATTTGGGAATCAGTGCTGCCACCTGTCATTAATCCATTAAAAGCAAGGTAAACAATTATATAACATAGATAAAATACGAAGTGCATAAAGTTGGCAACCTAAGCAAAAGGTGATGAATCATTGCATAAAGGAAAGATAAGTAACATATCATGCTAAATTTTAGTGCTAATCTTAAATCATGGAGTTAACAGTCCAACTGTCAGATGAACTACCGACACATGCTCTTCTTTTGTACTACTAGGGAATGCACCATCTATAAAATTCAGTTCATATCATCAATGCTAATGCAAGTAAGCTTCTACCTATACTCTATAACAACGTAGATAAAATAAGGTAAAGAAAACAGAAAATATTTGAAAATAGCATGGCGAAGTAACATACACTATCCACAACAACAACATCAATGGATCCACCAACAAGAGTGTTCACTATGCTTAATGAATTTTCAGCAGAATCAGGTTGAGCTATTAGGAGTTTGTCAATGTCCACACCAACTTCTTCTGCAAATGATGTGTTGAAAGCATTTTCTGCATCAATATAAGCACAATTGCCTGCAAGTATTCCCAATCACAAATATTGATCAGATACTCTGGTTCACAATAAGATGAAAAACGTATCAACTACCAAGCACAATGAACCAAACAAAGATTAAAGATAAATCACGCAATAGCTCTGTGAAAGTACTTCACGAGAAGGATTTCAACCAGTTGGATGAAACTTGCTCTTGAGATTTGATGTAGGGAAATCTTTTGTAGCCAGCATTGTAACAATGTAAAAAAAGACTCCCCGAATAAGAAGGGTGTTTCCATTAAAACATATCAGCAATTTTTAGATATGTTTCTAAGTATACAGTTTCCAAACATCCTTTACTAAAGCATGTTAGGGAGAACATTAAAAAATAAAAACCGACAAATGTGGAAGCCATTCTTAAAGTTGAAGATCCAATTTCTTGACGCTGAAAGTTTTCAAATAATGCTACGTACAGCTGCTCAAGAATATACAAAAACATTTATAATGACTTAAGGAGTGCACAAGATTAGAACCATTCACAGATTTGATGTTGTCAAGGATTGCTGTAGCGAAGTAAATATGGTGAAGGATAAAAGAGGAGGGTAAACAATTTGATAATTGCATAAAAAATTTGCAGGCACCGGAAAAGAAATATCAACCTCCATTCTTTTGGGCTTCCTTGATAACATGAAGTGCAAGTGTTGTCTTCCCAGATGACTCTTTTCCGAATATTTCAACCATTCTACCCTGCCAAACAACTTTAATCAGTGATTTGTTAAACAGGGCAAGTAAAATCAAATTTGAAATGTACTGAAAAAATTGAAATCCAAGGAGACAAACATGAAGTTGGGCCTGTACTGTATATACTTTTCTAGAGACGCTGAAGACAAACTGTGATTCTTGGGTCCCCAGACAAAAGAAACATGAAGCAGGCACATGATGTTTAGCATGAGTGAATGAAAGGGACTTTGCCACTCAATTAACCAGTTGAATGCATGATACAGTTTGAACCAATGCAGAGGTGTAGGTGTGCATCAAAATTCCCACAAAATATACCAAATAACATTTGGACTTGTTACTGCAGACAGAAATAGGGACTGCTATATAGCATACAGCAACAGGACAGGGAAGGTTATTTGAATTTTCCTGCGCAACATCAGTGGGCCATGTGCAGTGCCAAGTGGGGCATTTATAGGTAATTAAATGATAACGGCACATACTTAGATCATGTGAATATTTAGTTTCGAACAACATGGAAAAGCATTATAAACCTTTGGTAAACCTCCAATGCCAAGAGCAAGATCAAGCTTAAGAGAACCAGTCGAAATGACAGATGCACGCCTTGTCCGGGAGAAGCGCTCCAAGCATAGATTAGAATCTCTATCGAAATCACTTGCAAGCTGAGAGACAGCACCGTTCAGCGTCGACACTTTCTCTAGAGATTTCGCGTCATCCAGTGGGGGGTCGCTTTCATAGTCTAACTGCATATCAGCTGAAATTTTGTACAGATTCCTGAGTAGATGCATAACTCATAAGGAAGGCAGTTAAAAATAACTTAATATAGCTATAGAACACTAAAGAGTACTACGTATATACCGCTGTAACTTTGGAGAGCATCAGGTGTCTACTCGTAGAATACTAACATACTTTAACCATATGTTTTGTGCCGACACAACAAAGTTACCGAACAGCAGATAAATCTGGAGCCTTTCATAACACAAATACCAAACCGCAAATAAATCTGGGCAACAGCCGCACCTGTGGTTGACAAGAAACAGCCTTGCGACCAGAGCCGACCGTATGCATCGCTTCTCCCACTCTAGCAGATCACAGCGAGGAAAAGGTGGCCGGAGTTAACTTGGGAGTTAAAATGAAGCATCCCGGGCAGAGTGGCGGTGGGGATGAGGAAGCTGTACCTGAAGGGGTAGGCGGTGGAGGTGAGAGGGCACGGCCGGCGTGGAGTAACGGCGTCCCGCGACGGAGGCGAGGGCGGCGGCTCGTCGGATGAGCGCGGGCGGCGAGGAGAGGATGCCCATGCTGGCGGCGCGGCAGGAGGGGGCGAGGAAGGAAAGCAGGAGGCAAGGAGGAACGAACTGGCAAATCTTACAGACCCAAACTAGAAACGTTGGGCTGGGCCGGGCCCGGATTCCGCAGGCCCTAGTCAGGGAGCTGCGAGTGAAGAAAAAAAGAATCGCCCGGCTCACGAAACGAGCACAACATCGAAATTATAGCACAAAAAAACTGCAAAAACGGTCTCTTCAGGTTTCGAACTCACGCAGTTCCACTAGGTTAAGTGTTTTGCAAACCACTCAAGCTATATGCCATTATGCCATTAGTAATAGGTAATAGCGCCAACTGCATAAGAACAATGTCGCCGCGCTAGTTTATTACTGATTAATGTTTTTTGAATTATTTCACAAAAATATCCTGAATTTCAAAAGGTTCATGGATTTCGAAAAAAGTTCATCCATTTTCAAGAGAAAGTTCACAAACTTGAAAACAAGTTCACCAATTTTCAAGAATAATTTCATTGATTTTGAAAAAAATTCATCAAATTTGAAAAAATGTTCATGTATTTATAAAAACCGAATTGATTCAAATTCAAATTATTTTTTCAAATTTGAAAACTAGTTCATAGAAATTGGGAAAAAAGTTCTTGTATTTTCAAAAAAAATCATCGAATTTTAAAAGGGTTCATTGAATTTGAGAAAAAATCATCGAAGTTGAAAATAAGTTCAAGATTTTTTTATAAAGTTCATCAATTTTTTAAAAAGTTCACAAATTTTGAAAAGAGTTCACCGATTTGCCAAAAAGTTCATGGATGTTTTAAACAACATTCGTTGATTTCGAAGAAAAATTCATCAATCTACAATCACACATCTCAGAAAATGAAATAAATAGAAAAAGGAAAATAGAACAGAAAAAATAAAAAATAAAAAGAAATGTGAACTGGAAAATGAACAAAAGGACTGTAGAAGTTTCTATGCATAAGTTTGCGATGGCCCTAGTGGTTAGCGAGGTGCGCTATGAACTTAGAGGTCTATAGTTTGATTTGTCGGCATGCACCATCTTTTGCACTTTAAACAGATAAAGGAAAACGCTAAATGGGCCGGCTCATCTCACAGTAGAGAGAGTGTGCTTCAGGCGCCCGTTTGCAAAAATACCTATAATGGGCGCCCGGAGCGCCAAATAGGAACAACCCCGGCTCATCTGTTGGTAAGTACGTTTGGGTTGGACCGTCCTTGCATTCACGTTCATGGTTTTCCATTTTCGAGGGCACGTCGCCGAGAGGCTCCTAGTCATCGTATTTTGTGAGAATAAATTTACTCTCACTCTTTTGGCGATGCCATGAGATTAGAGAATTTAGCATCACGTTGCCGGAATATGACGTGTTTATGTTGGTCTGTTAATCTTTGTGTGTGTGTGTGTGTTTGATTCTTTGTGGAGTTTTGTATCTTTCATCGACACCATGGTGAATATATTGTGATCTGACAGATTGCACTTCTAGGGGATCATTCCTGGCCCGCCCAAGTACATTAATCGATCAAGCTTTTCATCTTTTGGATGGGCAACTCAAGGCGCTTTAAAAAATTACTATTGGTAATGTTTCTGCGGGTGAAAGAGTGATAACATCGTTGCTCCAATCCAATTGTAGGTTCTTACCGAAGTCTTTGAAGCCCTGCTCAACAATTCATCCGATTAACAAGTTAACTTGTCGATTAATCCCTACTCGTTGGGTCACCGACTAGCCGATAAACTGATAAATTGTCTAATTAATTGATTAGTTGTTTGATTAACTTATAAATTAGCCTATTAATCCCCCAGTGGCGGATCTAGGATTTTGAAACAGGGTGGTCCACGTTGAAAAAAAATTGACCACAAATATGATATGTCACCGGCGGATTTAGGATTTCAAACTTGGGTGATCAAAATAAACAAAAACAGAAGTTGTTCCATGTCATATCTAAAAGGTCTAAGTAGCAAGAACTTTTTTTTTGCATCATAGTGACGATAAGTCGAATAGCTTAAAGAAATATAAAAAAATGAAGGAAATTTACTTCACAATCAAATAATCTGTCATGGTTAGGAAAAAGGCATCACATCAATATCCTGTACTTGCAGAAATATTCCCGTGTGGAAAGTGAAACAAAAGCCAGTTTTCATGTAGCAATGGTGGCGTCAATGTGACAACGGTGCTGTAGCAAAATCAACGATGGTAATTGTACATGACAATCAGCAACAGGGAGCAAGCTGCTTGTATTGGGCTAGTTTAGGTAACGAGTCTGAAGGAACCAATCAATGGAACGAGTGGTGAGTGTCAGCCTAATAAGTGTATTGGGCCACAGTGCAGTGCTGAACTGGTGGTACTAGCTACTGATGGGCTTTTTATTTTTTTACCACTCTATGTCTCCTATAGTATATGGGCTGATCTAAAATTCCAGGGTGGGCCATGACCCACCCAGTCCACCCACTAGATCCGTCCCTATAATCCCCTACTCGCCAGCCAACCGAGCAGCTAGCAGTTAAGGATTTCCCCAACAATGCTTTGAAGTAATTCTTCTAGATTAATACAACGAAGAAGGTGTTTTCAAGAGATTTCATTGTAATTTTTACTCATAGAAGTTCGTTTGTATTTTCTTTGGATCTTAGATCCAAATCAGTGTACCTGTAATTGTTATGGGTATGAATAAAGTTACATGTGTTTATAAAAAAAAGTCATATTCGACGCTCTTTTTAGGGGGCACCTATTTGGCACTCTCTACTATTAAAGGGCAATCTGTACATAGTTGTTCGTACCCAACCTCCTATCGATCGACAAAAACAACCCCACCGTTTTTTATAAGACGCGTCTAGCTAGCGCCCGGGCGCTTGGCAGGGTTACCGAGCGGCTGACATAAAAGGAAAGACCTGGTCGGGGCGCGTGGTCAAAAAGGAAAGTCTCCAATCCTCCCCCGCGCTCAAAACATCAACTACCAACCACGGTGCCCGCACGTGACAGCTGGCCGTGGGGATCACGTGCACCCAACCACCCGCCCCCGCCTTTGTACCTCCACACCCGAATCTCCCCCCTAACTGCCCCCATGCCATCTACTTCTTCCCCACGAAAGAAGGATTCGCCATGGTGAAACCTCCATCGCCAGGAAAATCCATGGCAGCTTCAAAAAATTAAGAACAGAAGAGGGGAGGAGAGGGAGAAAGGGAAAAAGAACCAGGAAAACATCAAAAAAAAGCCAAACAAGAAGGAGCAAACAAGAAGGACAAACGTACCAGGAGGAGAGAATTCCCCTTCCTCTGCTTTGCTTCCTCCCTTGACATGACTTGCAGACTTGGCCTCTAGCTGGTTTTCTTGAACGAACCTTTGATTCATGAATTTGGTACATAAATCACATGGATTATGTAGGGGGTTGGCATAGAATCTATGCAACCAATATGCTACTTTCATGCAACCAATCAAGTTACAGCAGCCAATTGTAGCAACATTGTGTACCAAAAAAAGTTAACAAGTTGGTGCAACTATATACTGCTTTCGTGCAACTAGACAAGTTGCAGCAGCCACCTGTAGGCACACAGCATGCATAAAAGATTGTTCACACCAACATCCGATGAAAAATAGATACAAAAATAGGCACAAAAGATTGTTCACACCAACATCCAACATATGCCCTGCAGTTGGCACAGTTTGACCTTCAGGTGGCACATTGGCTACTGGGGGTGGCACATCTGGAATTACAGTTGCCTCACTTGATACTGTACTTGGCATAGTGATTACTGGAGCTGGCACAGATGAAAGTGTGTTTCCCTCACTAGTTGCTGGTGTTGGCCCATCAGATGATGCATTATGCATGTGTTGACCTGCAGCTGGCTCACTAGGTGTTGGAGTTGCCACAGTAGGTGCTCGGGTTGCCGATTTCCTACATGCAATGCTGACATGTTGAGATGGCACTGAATCAGGATTGGTTGGCACTGAATCAGGACTGGTTGGCACTTTGTACCTCAACAGCTGTTGTAGATGAGGAACCGCCTACATCGGGTGTTGTGGCTTTCGCTTTCCGTCTTTGATGCTTTACAAGACGGTATTGATCACCATCATCTCCCTACATACATGACACAAAAGAAAATTAGGAGAAGGATCATAAGAAGACACATAGACAAAAACACCATAAAAACATATTTTATAGCCTATTTACTCATACTGAAAATCAGGGGAAGGATCATAAGAAACCTTTTTATGTCATGTGTGCAAATAGAAGCCTATATTTGTGCCAACTAAAACATGGATCCAAAACCAACTTTTCCTGCTATGTGTGCAACCAAACAGCCAAGACTAGAAAAGAGATGTGCAAACTAATCATGGATTTTAAAAGCCAACTTTTGCTGTAAATGTGTGCAACCAACACACACCAACATGGATGTGTGCTGTCTGTGCAAAAATATACATATATTTGTGCAACTAAACATGAATCCAAAGCCAACTTTTGTTGTAAATGTGTGCAACCTATTTAGTACAAATTGTGCAAGAGACACAACTGCTCTATGCGACAAAAAGAGCAATAAAGAAAAATGTAAAAAACGAGCGTACAAACAAGTTCCGAAATCTGAATTCCCTCCAATGCACAACTTATTGTTCCACTTCCAAACAGCTTCTGGCAGAGGTGAGACTTTTGTAATGGGCTCAACTTATTGTTCAACGTCACCAACCTCCCAGGTGATGCCCTTATCCTACCAGCTTGTGACTATCGTTCTGTATTATCTCCTTCATTACCCTCATCCCCCTGCACAATATCCTGAAGGTGAAAAAAGGTGATTAGTTAACACTGCATAAAAAAATTGTTCTTCTTCAGAAATCTGGATTAAAAAGGTTGAGGATGCCAACACAGTATTATGTTTGTTGTGCAACTAGAAATGCTGAGGATGCCAACTAAATAGATACTCTTGTGCAACTAGAAATGCTGAGGATGCCAACTAAATAGATACTCTTGTGCAACTAGAAAAAGTCTTGAGTATGTCAACTAGTTAGAAAGTATTGTGCAACTAGAATTGCTGAGGATGCCAACTTATTGCATACTACTGTGCAAGTATAAAGTCTAAGGGTGCCAAATATACTCTTGGGAAACCCTCAATTTTTTTGGAGATAGGACTAAATTATATACTCTTGTGCAACTAGAAAGGCTGAGGATGTCAACTAGTTGTATACTGTTCCTTGAAACTAGAAATGCTGAGGATGCCAACTAAATGGATACTCTTGTGCAACTAGAAATCTTGAGGATACCAAGTCTGAAAATAGTTATTCCGCACTTGCATGATGAGACAACAAATCATCGCACCGTCACCAAACCAAAAACCGAGTTTATAAAAATGATGTTGATGCTGTTGAAAATACTAGCCGCATTGAGTTCTGCAGAAAAAGTACTAATCACAACTGTATGAAAATCCAGCTTTGCATTACAGTTCGTGAAGCCATAAAAAATGTCTGCTCTGCTTCCATGACCAGCAAATTTGCACATTCAGGTCAGGCTTCTAGATAAAAAATGCTGAGGATGTCAGCGCAGTTACATAAAAGGCTGAGGATGTCAACTAGTTGGATACTATTTGTGCAACTACAAATGCTGATGATGCCAACTAATTAGGTTCCCTTGTGCAACTTGTATTAACAAAGTTGCACATGGGCAGAAAAAATGGCTACTCTTAATATGAAGTTGGCAACTGAAAAATAACAAGTCAATCAAACCAACTAAGTAGAAACTCTTGTGCAACTGCACAAGCCTGACTAGCCAATCAGTTTAATTCAAGTAGACCAGTGCGCATAAATGTTTGTGTAAACAACATAATCAACTCGTCGCACCCCATAAAAAACACCCAAAAAAACGCACATAAAGATTGCTTAAATCTCGGCAAAACTCGCACCTCCCAACAAACACCCTCACACAAAAGCACAAACCTCGGTCCCCCTGCGGCAAACTACACAAACCTGACTAAGTAAAAAAGACAACTAAGTAGAAGCTCTTGTGCAACTGCACAAACCATCTAGCCAACGTAGTATCATCGTGCTGTGTAACTTTCCAATAGTCATATCCAACTTATACTACTATCATAACCAACTTAGTACAACAATATTGTACCAAAAAACTTCCACCTAAACAAAACTCCAGCAACTCATACCTGGCCAATCCAACGCGTTTGGTTGAGAACCACACAAACTATAACAATGACGCCGTCGTCTTGGCTGACATCTTGATGCCACAATTCATCTGGTCTTAGGAAGGGAAGGCGAAATGGACAATCTCGTCAGCATCCATCCTCCTCCTGAAACCTTACTAACTCCCGGCGAAAGTTCTGCATAAGCATGCCACATGTGTAAAATGAATTGTCTACTCCCGCGGAAAAATGATCCATCTACGACACAAACAAGTGAGCGTGTTCTGTAACTCCAAACATGTTCAATAAGGTTCTGACAGTGACATATAGACTGCATACACACACAGATTCGCCAGTCAAAATATACAGTAGTATTTAGTACAGTAGCAGGAAGAAGACCACATGTTCAGTTGCTGCTAGTACACAGAGGCAAGATAGAAAATCAGAAAACACAAGTGATCTTCTTCCAAACTGCAACCTTCGGGTCTCAGAAGCTGTGATGTGATGGATAAATCTGAAAGAGGAACATGTCCTAATACACGCATCCCCAAAAAGACCGATAAATCTGAAGAAAGGGAAGCACGCAAGAACAAGGGAAGGGAACGAACCTAAGATCTCTTCCGTCCAATCCATCCAACCGCAGCAATCCATCTACCTCGTCAAAGATTCTCGCCGGCCTCCGTCGAGCACCCGAAGCTGGATGAATGGGGCAGAAAGGCGGCAGAGGCTCGACCATCGATCTTGGTGCCTGTAATGGGAAGGAGAGGGGGGACTAGGGCGGCGCCATGGGAAGAACGGGAGGAGCAGGGGCCAGGGGCAGCGCCCGCGATGGGGAAGAACGGGAGAGCAGGGGCAGCGCCTGCGACGGAGAGGATAAGGCTCGGGAAAACCGTCCCAACAAAGTAGCACCTGACCACATGCAGGACGATAGGAGCGAGATCGTGTGGCCAGCAGCCGACCGCTCGACTCGTCTAAATAGTGCGCATGCATTTTGAAGGTTTTAGGTTTTTTATAAGGTACACCCCCCAACGGATCTTTACTAGAGAATACCACGTTGACTAGTTTTTTATCCTCAATATTTTCGTTCTATTCTGGTCTCCTTCCATCGATCCTTTCCAATCCATTCCGATTCAGATTTTTCTTTCCAAACCCATCCACACAGTATGGAGATCCGCTGGTTGCGTGGCTGACATGGGGAGTTAGTCACCTCGCACGGGTTTAAGGTTCTCGTTGTTCCCTTGTACTCTTATTCCAGCGGCTCCTCCATGTACTAACAGTTCCAGACCTCCTGAACTATTGGATGTTGGTGTATTGTTCTTCTCTATCTAATAAAGATCGGCCAATGGCCCTTCGACGACAAAATGCATCCACACAAGATATGCATCTTGATGGGTTACTTCCCATCCATCCCATCCCATTCCTTTAGCGACCATTGAAAAGAGGAGGGAGAGCAGAGCGGAGCACGCTGGCTTGTGAGTCGTCTTGGCCTCGGCGGAAAGGCACCAACAGGAGCACAAGAATGGATGGTAGGCCAAAGGTCGTTGCCATCATGGTAGCAGCCGTGAGGGCGCAATGGTGCTTGTGGCAGAGTATGTGTTCCTGACCATCTGGATGTATAGGCGGGGGCAACATCATAGTGTGGACGCAGTCGCACGAGGCCTCCATGTCCACAGTACGAGCCAACGGCTCCACGAACCTTGACTCTAGCGTCTCCGTCTCCGTGGTCTCTAAGAACATCGCCAACTAGGGCCACAACCCGAAAACATTCCAGAGAGCTTACGGACCCGGTCTAGTTATCTCAGCTGTTTGTTTTCTTAGGGATCCACGTCATTGACAGGGGCAAAACAAAGTCATGGGCACATTTTGGTCCTAACCTTGTTGGGATGTACATGCCTATGTCTATGATCAGCCTATGTTTGGAGTATATGGCACTGTTCCTACCACAGCTGTTCACATCACAATGCAAGAAGACAACCGGGCCTGACAAATTTCTTGGAACCCACAGAGAGTCACTGTACCGCACGCGTCCACTTCTTGCCTCCTGCTATTTCCATTGCTTCTGATTATAAGAATGAAGAACAACGTAGACGGCCTGTCTAATTCTCGGTTGCTCATGCCAGGAACTGAAACAAAGAAAATGAGAGAGAGAGATATGCATGCCAAGGCTGGGAGAGAGAGAGAGAGTATCCATGAGGTCCAACTAGAACTGGTTAGCTCGGTCTTCTTTCTCTTCCATCACTTGCATGAGGTCCAACTTGTATCCATGGTGGACAAGCGCCCAACTCAGGAGAATGAGAGATCCAAATATGGAGAGATCATACACTTCCCAGAAGATGCAGAGCCCATGGACGTGAAGGATATGGAGGTGAGAACCGGCCGGGGAGCTCAATCTTGTTGCCTGGTCGTCTGATGGATATGTATGTGAGCCGCCCGTCTGTTTTGTCGTTTCTATTATTTGCATTCGTGGGTTAAAGAACAAAACAAAAATGGCACAGAGCCTATTCCAGCTATATGTGTTAGATCCTTTGGATCGGGTAGGCTAGAGACTCTCGGTAAACCTACCTTCTGCCTTGCCTTGCGAGGAACTCCCGGTGCCGGCTATGGTGACGGTGGCCGGTGATGGCAGAGAGTGGATGGCGGCGGTGGTGGAACTTCCTGTGAGCACAGCGCTAACTCTAGATCGGTAGGGAGTGTCGGTGGGGATTGTGGCAGTGGTTAACCTCTTAAGTCGTGCCCCGGCCCCACCTCTGTTTATATAGCGCGGGTCACAGGGGCCCACCAACCATGGTTTGGTTGGGCGCCCCCGATCAGGGCGCGAGTCAGGGGCCCGTTCGACCCGTTGGGCTCGAACGGGAGAGAGATCAACCTGACATTCTCCCCCTTGATATTAACTTTACTTTTAACTTTATACTTTCTAGTTTATTTGTTTCATCACATATTGGTACATAGAGCATGTTTCATCATCACAGCTTAATTGCCGATAGAATCATACAACTACAACATACGTTATGTTCATAAACAAATTCTGTTCCTTTTGGGCCTATCCAGGAATCATAAGGCTTTCCCTTAAACCCATGCCGGCTAAGTGTTCCTTGAACACACTGGGTGATAAGCCTTTCGTTAGCGGATCCGCAAGCATATCCTTTGTCATTATATGCTCGAGAGTTATAGTTTGATCCTGGATTTTATCTTTCACAACATAATACCTTATCTCTATTGTTTTGGCAGTGATACGTCTCCGTCGTATCTACTTTTCCAAACACTTTTGCCCTTGTTTTGGACTCTAACTTGTATGATTTGAATGGAACTAACCCGGACTGACGTTGTTTTCAGCAGAATTGCCATGGTGTTGTTTTATGTGCAGAAAATAAAAGTTCTCGGAATGACCTGAAACTCCATGAAATATCTTAGAATAAATAATAAAAAATCCTCGCCAATGATGAAGACCAGGGGGCCCACACCCTGCTCACAAGGGTGGGGGGCGCCCCCCCAGGCGCCCCTACCTTGTGGGCCCTGGATGCCCCCGACGCCAACTCCAACTCCATATATTGGCTTTCGGGAGAAAAAAATCGGAGAGAAAGTTTCATCGCGTTTTACGATACGGAGCCGCCGCCAAGCCCTAATCTCTCGGGAGGGCTGATCTGGAGTCCGTTCGGGGCTCCGGAGAGGGGGATTCGTCGCCGTCGTCATCATCAACCATCCTCCATCACCAATTTCATGATGCTCACCGCCGTGCGTGAGTAATTGCATCGTAGGCTTGCTGGACGATGATGGGTTGGATGAGATTTATCATGTAATCGAGTTAGTTTTGTTAGGGTTTGATCCCTATCCATTATGTTCTGAGATTGATGTTGCTATGACTTTGCTATGCTTAATGCTTGTCACTAGGGCCCGAGTGCCATGATTTCAGATCTGAACCTATTATGTTTTCATGAATATATGTGTGTTCTTGATCATATCTTGCAAGTCTATAGTCACCTACTATGTGTTATGATCCGGCAACCCTGAAGTGACAATAATCGGGACCACTCCCGGTGATGACCATAGTTTGAGGAGTTCATGTATTCACTATGTGCTAATGCTTTGTTCGGTTCTCTATTCATATGAGGCCTTACTATCCCTTAGTTTCCACTAGGACACCGCTGCCACGGGAGGGTAGGACAAAAGATGTCATGCAAGTTCTTTTCCATAAGCACGCTTGACTATATACTGAATACATGCCTACATTACATTGATGAACTGGAGCTAGTTACATGTCACCCTATGTTATGACTGTTACATGACGAACCGCATCCGGCATAATTATCCATCACTGATCCGGTGCCTACGAGTTTTCCATATACTGGTTTATGCTTATTTACTTTTCCGTTGCTACTGTTACAATCACAACAAAATACCAAAAACATTACTTTTGCTATCTTTACTTTTGTTACCGTTACCACCACTATCATATTACTTTGCTACTAAACACTTTGCTGCAGATACTAAGTTTCCAGGTGTGGTTGAATTGACAACTCAGCTGCTAATACTTGAGAATATTCTTTGGCTCCCCTTGTGTCGAATCAACAAATTTGGGTTGAATACTCTACCCTCGAAAACTGTTGCGATCCCCTATACTTGTGGGTTATCAAGACCTTTTTCTGGCGCCGTTGCCGGGGAGCATATCTCTATTCTTTGAGTCACTTGGGGTTTATATCTCCTGGACACTATGAAGAACTTGAAAGACGCTAAGACAACAATTTATCCCTCAACTACGAGGGGAGGTAAGGAACTGCCATCTAGCTCTGCACTTGATTCACCTTCTGTTATGAGTAAGCTAGCGACACCTAAACCTGCTTCTGCTATTCGTTCCAATATGTCGCATGTTATTGATGATGCCACTTCTGCTATGCATGATACTTATGATGAAACTACTTCTATGCTTGATATTACTGTGCCTCTTGGTGAATTTCTAGATGAACAAATTTCTAGGTCTAGAGAAAGAGAAATTATTGAAACTGAACACGATGATGTTAGTGATGATGAAAATAGACCTGTTATTCCTGAGGGTTACCTTTTTAATGCTGAATCAACTGAAGTTATTCTTGCTTGCCAGGATAGTCTTGAACGTAATAGGTTGCTAGTTAAATGGAGTAAAGAATCTTTTAGAGGTAGGATGAGACCCGACCCTGCTTTTGCTACTTCACCTATCTGTGTTCCTGATCAGGATTATTATGATTTTTCTATTGATCCAGATATAATTACTTTGGTTGACTCTGGTCCTTTTTATGGCTATGAATCTGAAACCGTTGTGGCACATCTTCGTAAGTTAGATGATATAGCTGCCCTGCTTACTAATAATGATAGATCGCACTACCTTTATTTACTCAAAATATTTTCGTTCTCATTAAAGGGTGATGCTAAGATATGGTTTAATTCTCTTGATCCTGGTTGTGTGCAAAGTCCCCAGGATATGGTTTATTACTTCTCTGCTAAATATTTCCCTGCTCATATGAAACAAGCTGTTTTGAGGAATATATATAATTTTGTGCAAATTGAAGAAGAGAGTCTCCCACAAGCTTGGGGGAGGCTTCTCAAGTTACTTAATGCTTTGCCTGATCATCCTCTTAAGAAACCTGAAATACTTGATATCTTTTACAATGGACTAGCTGATGCTTCCAGAGATTACCTGGATAGTTGTGCTGGTTCTCTTTTCAGGGAAAGAACACCGGATGAAGCTGAAATTTTATTGAATAATATGTTGACAAATGAAAATAATTAGGCACCTCCTGAGCCAACTCCCGAGCCAACTCCCGAGCCAATTACTGAGCCTATTCCTAAACCAACTCCAAAGAAGAGAGGTGTTCTATTTCTCAGTCCCGAAGATATGCAAGAGGCAAAGAAATCTATGAAAGAAAAAGGTATTAAAGCTGAAGATGTTAAGAATTTACCTCCTATTGAAGAAATACATGGTCTTAATTTGCCGCCTGTTGAAGAAGTATATGATCTCAATTACTTATTTACTGAAGAACCTCCCGATATCCCGACACAAGTAGTAAAGGTAAATTCTCTCTATAGATATGATAAAGCTGAAGTCCCTCCTACTAAAATTGCTAGTCAGTGCTTGGATGAGTTTGATGACTTTATGATTAAGCAAGATGACTTTAATGCTTATTTTGGTAGACAATTAAAACATAATACCTTTATAATTTAACGCTTGAGTGATTATATGGCTGATATTAGAGGTGAACTTAAACTTGTTAGCAAACATGCTTCTATGGTTACCACTCAAGTAGAACAAGTACTTAAAGCTCAGAAAGAAATACTTAATGAAATGAATAGTAAGAAAAATGATTATGCTGTTAGAGTGGCTACTAGAACTGGTAGAATGACTCATGAACCTTTGTATCCTGAAGGCCACCCTAAGAGAATCGAGCAGATTCTCAGAGAAATAATGTTGATGTACCTAGTTCTTCTAAGAGGAAGAAAAAGAAAAATGATAGAACTGTGCAAACTTCCAGTGAACCTATTGTTGAACCACCTGATAATCCAAATGATATCTGTATGTCTGATGCTGAAACACAATCTGGTAATGAACATGAACCTAGTAAAATTGTTAATGATGATGTTCATGATGATGCTCAACCTAGTAATGATAATGATGTAGAAGTTGAACCTGTTGTTGATCTTGATAACCCACAATCAAAGAATCAACGTTATGATAAAAGAGACTTTGTTGCTAGGAAACATGGTAAAGAAAGAGAACCATGGGTTCAGAAACCCATGCCTTTTCCTCCCAAACCATCCAAGAAAAAGGATGATGAGGATTTTGAGCGCTTTGCTGAAATGATTAGACCTATCTTTTTGCGTATGCAATTAACTGATGTGCTCAAAACAAATCCTTATGCTAAGTATATGAAGGATATCATTACTAATAAAAGAAAGATACCTGAAGCTGAAATTTCCACCATGCTTGCCAATTATACTTTTAAGGGTGGAATACCAAAGAAACTTGGAGATCCAGGAGTACCTACTACACCATGCTCCATTAAAAGAAATTATGTTAAAACTGCTTTATGTGATCTTGGAGCCGGTGTTAGTGTTATGCCTCTCTCTTTATATCGTAGACTTGACTTGAATAAGTTGACACATAATGAAATATCTTTGCAAATGGCTGATAAATCAACTGCTATACCTGTCGGTATTTTTGAGGATGTGCCTGTTGTGGTTGCAAACGTTACTATTCTAACGGACTTTGTTATTCTTGATATTCCCGAGGACGATAGTATGTCTATTATTCTTGGAAGACCTTTCCTTAATACTGCAGGGGCTGTTATTGATTGCAACAAAGGCAATGTCACTTTTCATGTTAATGGTAATGAGCACACGGTACACTTTCCGAGGAAACAACCTCAAGTTTATAGTATCAACTCTATTGGAAAACTTCCATCGATTATATTTGGAGGTTTTGAATTTCCTCTCCCTACTTTCAAGAAGAAATATGATATACTTATTATTGGGGATGTCCATATCCCCGTTGAGGTAACATAGTGTTATTCGAAATTTCTCCGGTTTCATGTTAATCGGAATGAGTTTGTTAACAACACTTGATCAACCAATTGTTAGTGGATTCCTTTTGATGAGCATGAGATGGATGAAACTAGAAGCACAACCTTCTGTACCCTCTTTATATTCTCTGTTATTTAGTAAAAATAAAGTAAAATAGTATTTTTCTGTCTGTTTCCTGACTTATCCGTGCAATATAAAAATATCCCGATGTCCTACTACAGGTGCTGCGACAACCTTTACCAAGTCCGAACGATTGTCAACTACCAGATCCGCTGGTCCGCTATACTCACCCTAGCCCACAGGCACAAATCTTCTTGTGAATATAATCCTAAAGTACCCCAAAGACTCAAATATAGTCAATCAAGAAGGTGGTAAGACCCTTGCTGAGTTCCCAAACAGCATAGAGCTTGGGAAGCTTCGGACTCGGTCAAGATCCGAACAACGACGGAGCACTCAACTACATGTTTAATAAGTAGTTGTCTTTTTCTATTTGGATTTTAGCGAACAGGCGTTTACATGAGATTAGTTGAGTAGGCTTGCCTTATCTGCTATAAGATAGCTAGTTGCGGGGCTTTCGAAAAAAAAGGCTGAAGGCTTCGCTATCGCTCATGGCTTGTATTGTAGTCGTAGTCTTGTAGTCGGCCCTCCATGCCTCTTTAGTCTTTCTAATCCTGAGGCCTTTTTCCTTCATTCATTTTGCGGTAGCTTACGCGTCGTAAAAATAGAACCTTTCCGCCTAGAAGATCGCTGCTTCGCTTCAGCGACTAGCTTCTACCCACAATGGCTAAAGCTACCTTGAATCAATCAATGAATGAATGATTCGTAACCCCCATGGGTTCGAGGACCCGTTGGTCAAAGGAAAGGGGGGTCCAGATTCCAGGACGGAGCCGAATGAGGCAAGAGTCTCACGTACGGTTCCTTTGAGAAGGGTGTGATACCACCACCTATCAGGCCCGACGAGCGGTCCACGGAGCTGCATCCCTACTCACCCGGTCTATGCACATCGCTCTTTCCAGGAGGTTGGCTGCCTATCCTAGTTCTTCCCATTTCCAAAAAGATCCCTTGTTCGATCTGGTTTGGTATCAAGGTTCTTCTTTTTCTGTTTCTATATATATGGGTCCGTGCAGCATTTCCACGATATCGTTATGATCAATCAATGGGACTTGGTCGGAAAGTGTTCTTGCCTCTATCATTAGCTCGGGTAGTCCCCATTTCAGGTGTTTCAGTCACCTTTCGATGGCTCTCTTAATGCATGTGCCAGGAAGATTTTTCTGAAGGGGGCTACTCCCCGAAAATGCCCCGCCCCTTGTTCGTTTGTCGTTGGGGATTCATTGCTCGTTCTGCGGTTATAAGTAACGTAGCCAGCCTAATTTCTAGAATAGGGCTGCGGGCAGGAGGGCTTTGTTTGTGCAATCTTGCTCGCAACACCCTCTCCTCCGGCGAACCTGCGATCGCCGCCTCTAACTGAATGCTCAACTGAGGTCGTGTACAACAACCTTAACCGCACAAGCCTGGGCTGGGCCTAC